>JANHAO010013626.1:0-15748 GCA_026873985.1 Saraca asoca
ATGAACACTTAGTAATCAATGAAGGATTAATCTCAAGTTTAGTAAACCCTTTTGGACTGGTTCTGATTTACATTCTGTTACAACCTTTATTTTATTGTTTTTTATCATTAAAGCTGCTGCAACCAACCCTCCCTTTTATTCATTTCTTAATTTGATTGTTAATATTAGAGGATCCAAGGGCTCGACCCGGGCTACCTTATACTGCAAGAAGCATAGGGTAATCCAACTTATAAATCTTCTAATTTGACTGGCCTCGGCAGCCTGTCAACCATCACCCAACACTTACAACCAATGTTGACCACCATCCGCCATTTAACACTATTTATCTCAATCCACCTACAATCGTTGACTACCGCCCACCATCACCTTTTACCATTGATCTCCATTCACTGTTACTTATTGCCATTGATTATCATCCACCACTACTTACAATCATTGCCACTGTTCACCATCATCTAATACTATTGACCACCATCCACCATCACCTATCATTGTTAATCATCAATCCCACCACTTATCATTATTAACCGTCGTCCATCGCTATTAACCACCAACCAACCAAACAAGAAGAAAAAAAAATCATATATAATGTAATTCGATTTCCTGACTAAATCAAACAAATCAAAAAATAACAATTATTGTTACTTTTGCTCTTTTTTATTTCATTCTGTTCCTTTTTATGTCCACAGGTTGAACCAAATATCCCTTTATTATTGGTAAACTTCTCATTACTTATACACCCCTTTTTTTTTTCAATTAAGTCTCACATTCTTATCGCCATAATGTAAAAACCTTTACACACTCACAGATGATCAAATTTAAACTCTATAAGAAAAAGAATGCAAAGACAAAATTACAAAGTGAAGCAAACTACATGAACAAAGAGTTTAATTTAAACTTCAAAGAGCAGCCAACCATAATCTTGATCATTTCATGCTATTCTATTATCTGTTTCTCCGAATCCTAACAAAGACTATTGCCTTCTAGCTCTAGGATAAAACCGCGAGGTACTTATTACATCCAACATAAAAGGCCGGGCAAATATTATTAATAGAAGCTGTGCGTTTACATGGAAGCAAATTCCTTTATAGTGATGAAGACAAACGATGGAGATCAACAAAGCCAGAAAGGACTGTTCGGTTTCGCTCTTTCACCTTTGTCCTATATATAACCCTGCAATAACCATAGGATATCAACGAACACATAGGAAGAGGAAAAGAAAGAGGGTAATAATTTTGATAATGTGCAGACAGTGATTCTACCTCAAACCTTCAAGCCACATCTCAGTAAGTAGAGTTTCGCCAGGATAGACGTGCAGAAGAAAACGACCTGCGATATTTTTAATTCTGTCCGGATCTCCTCTACATATGCATTTGATGATTGCCCTAACTGCAAATCCTAGTGTGCACAACCCATGTAGTATTGGCTTTGAGAATCTTTAACAATAAGATTTTAAAAAAATAAATTAAATTAGATTGGCCCCCTATCAATGAATAAATTCATATCATAGAATTAACCGCAGAAAAAAAGTAGTCTGAAAGTGGCGCAACATATCACCCTGAAACGCATAGTAACCCTCATTTGTATAGGCTTATGAGCAACCCTTGTTACTTGCTTCAAACAAAGAAAACATTAATTTTGTAAAGAATGTGCACTAATTCCCCAAGGGAAAAATGGAAAATTCTCACCCAATCACTCCAACAAGCACACTTTGACACCAATAGTAAAAACAAATATGAAATGGGGAAAAAACTACTGTCTGCTTGCAACTTGGTAACACACCCTAAACCCTAAACTTTGGTTTAAGTGGCATTCAATGTCACTTGAAGGTTTTGCCTTTCTTCGCATTCTGAATTCGATCCTGGTTCCTTGTGTATGTGTATCTAGTAGCTTAGCAACTCCTACTATTACCAAAAAAAAAAGAAAAAAAAGGAATCAATGATGGGACTACTAACCCAGCAACCTTTGCAATGATGGGATCTGAATGCAGAGGATTTTCATCACCAGATAACCTATAAAGCAATGCCTGCAGAAAGGAAGAGAGGTTCAGATATTGTAATATATATATATATATATATATATATATATAATTCCGTCATGATAGAATGTCAAGAAATTCATAATGGAGAATATCAGGATTTTCAAACACAAGTAAATTAACAAAATACCAGGCCACCGTAGTATAGTAAACAACACTAAATCAAAGTAGTTATACTCAAGTTAAACTCACTAACATCCACATAACAAGATAGTTTGTTATACAACAGTTAAAAAAGTCATCTCTGATATACTAGCTGTCAAAAAGGCCCACAGCATAAGAGGGATAAGCTAAGTAGGTGAACAACATACCAAGGGGAAAGAATTTTGCGTGCGAAGATTGTAAGAAACACTAGTCCTCTCTCTGGTTGAAGTAGTGTGAACAAACAAATTCCTTTTGCAAAGATATTGATACATGTTACTGTTGCACTCTATTAGTATATTTATGTTGTTTAATGAGTTTAACTACCTTCCTGTATTGCTTTTGTGATATCATCTAAATTCAAGAAAGTTTCTTGTGAAGTTGCACCATTAATAAAGTTAAAGGATATTACAATTTCACTTAGAAAACAGGAGACATCGGTTCCTTACAACAATACTTGCAAGATGTTCCCTAACAGGACAGATTTCACAAATAATTATAGTAAAAAAAAAAAAAAATTGTAAACCACAAGACCTGTGGACAACAAAAACTCTACAAGCCCTTGGGGATTATAAAAGTGATCTAGGGTTTAAGATGATAAATATTGGTTCAAAATTCAATAAAGAGGCTGACAAAGCACAATTAGTAAGGGGTGGAAATAGCACAAGGTGGGTTAAGGTGCTTAAACAAGCCAATTTAATTCAAAAAATTCTGGAAAAATACTCATGCCTGAGATGGTATGGTGCGATCCTCAATCACTGAAAAAGGTTGACTTTCTGGAATTTTCACAGCTGAAACTTGGCTGGGAGGGTAGTTTGAGTAAGAAAAAGGATTGGCTGATTTTGAGAAGCCCCCAGCACCACGTAGATAGGCAGTTGTCCTGTAAACAATATGCTAGTTGAGGATGATAGAACAATGCCTTAAACAAGATATTTTAGAAGGTCTTACCGGTTCATGCATAATAAATCACCAGACTCTTTCTCATAACTCTTCGTTTCAATCTCCAAAATAGCTGCTTTACCTGAAATTAAGCAATAAGACAGCACTCTTTAACACTCTTTAAGAACAAATCAAAAGGAGTGAAACAAAATAGGAAAATTCAATGTTGATAGCTTAGATATTCATTTCTGGAGAAAATGTGAAATTTTACAACAGACAGATGAGGAGTTAAGAAGAAAGTGTTTTTGCAATTCAACCTTTATCATGTAGTCCTGCAAGACTGACTTTATTATATATCTGCAAGAACAACAAAATGACATGATACTGGTCTATCGACAAAGACATTATTATGTATGTATATTATCAGAAAGCAGCTATAATAACAATGACTAAGTCTCATCCCATTAGATGGATTGCAAGTTTCATTGAAGTTGAATCCACTTTTATTCCTTCTCTTAACCTATTCAAATTTGAAAAAAAAAAAGAGAGAGAGAGAGAGAGAGAAAGGGGGGGGGGGGAATGACTACATGAATTATTTGGCACCACTGTGCTTGATCAAAGACCATATCAAAGAGCAATTATAATTCTTACTGGTAATAAAACCTTATCCTTGTGCACCATGTCAATAAGATCGTTCAACCTAACTTATCAGCACAATAAAGAAGCAGCTGGGTTCATGCTACAATAGAAAGAGATAAAAACTTAAAGCATGGCAATTCGATCTAGCACAAATTTTCATAAGGAACCTCACATGGCCACTGGAAGGAAATGGCTTGTACAATTCTATGTATTGCTGCCCATGCAGCAGAAGGCGTGGGTCATATCTGGCACACAATAAATTGTTAATTTTGTTAAAACATTACAAGGAGGTAAAAAGAAAGAGTAATACAAGTCAATAGGGAGCAGAAAAAAGAAATGATTAATATATATTCATCTAGAAAATGACGTATATTGAATAGAGACAATATAGGAAACTAGATGACTTATAATACATCTGTAAGAAAAATACATTAAGTAATAGCACATTATATTGAACATAACAAGCACTCACGGCAAACCTGGCAGACCTATACCATTTGTCAATGATCCAAGTGAAAGTAGAGCAGCAAATGTAGGCAAGACCTATAATGCAGGAAATGAAGCATGGTCAAGTGGGATCAATAAATCTATAGATCATCTTTTAACTTAGACCAAAATACTTTGCCAGCATTCTATGTCAACAGCGAAGACCATAATCTCAAAAAGAAATGACGTTTTAGCAATACCCTGTGCATATGTTATGGATGAAGTAATAAAATCACGAAGAAATAAAAAAAAAAATTACAGTACCTTAATAAACTTTTGACCATTTTCATGGTAAAGATATTTAAGCTCATCAGCATCCACGGCATCCAGTGCACATGCTCCAACACCTAAGGCATAAATTGCTGCATCTCTGTTCAACATATCCATTATAGACACCCATTTTAGACTCATTTGTATATATATTATGCATTAAATATAGGCAAGTTTTCAAATGCTCCATATGCAAGCATGTAAGGCAATAACATTTATATTGAGAATTTAGCTAAAAAACGCCATACCTTTCAGTATAAGAGTATGTAGTCTGCAGTCCATCCCATTTAAGCAAATAAAAAAGAGAACAGAAAATTAGAATAAGATTTTGAAGAAATCCCACAAGAAAAACGATTCTGATATTTGCGAGTGTTTTCTTTTCTCTTTTAGCGGATCAGAGCTAAGATGAACTGACTTCTCAACAAACACTTTGCGTACCAAAAGAAGTGCAGGAAACATACAGCAAACCAAAATTGGCATATCTATTATTTACTGATTGAAGCAAGCATTTGATTCCGTGCAAATAGATATTCAGAAACTGTAAGTGTAAGAAACAGAGAGACCTCAGGGAACTTGTGCGAGAGAACAAGCGCAGGATCGAACTCTGATGCACCCGCCATGAAGGTTCACTGAAAATGAATTATGCACAAATCAAATGTGAACTTAGGTGCGCTTGGTTGATTTGACTATCTGGCAGAATCAAATGCTTAGCTGAGACCAACCGAGAGTTGATTTACAAACTTATCGATCGAGCTCCTTGGAATCAGATATTTGGATAAGAACAAGACAATTCGGAGTAAGATGCAAAGGAAAATTGCGAGTTTGCCCCTAACTAGGTGGAATTTTATTTTAATTTTTATAATTTATAATGCGTATAGTGTGACCACGACGTAGAAGGCTAGAAGGTGCATGGAATTGGAAAGATTGTAAGAAAATAATTTATTGGTTCTTCTCTCTCCATTTTTTTCAAAAAAAAAAAAAAAAACTCTCTTCATTTTGCTAATGAATCAATTTTTTACCGAAAAATTGAAACAGTAAATTATGAATACAAAATCTAATAAGTGTAGCCATTTATTCTTATATTTTACCCTCTTGGCTTGTTCTAAAATGTGGTCTGCAAAATCTGTTTTTCACAAAAATAGAATTTTTGGTCATCAATTTCCTAAGTATAATTTTTAATGAGTATTTATGTCAAAGATAGTCTCATGATTGAATCGTATGTAACCATTAAATTTTAAGAATAACTTATAATAAGTATAAGTTTAAAAAAAAATTTAACAAATATTTTTTATCAAAACAATTTAGGTGTATATATGTAACCATTTAAGTGTCACGAACTGATAACTTTCTAATCAAAATTATGTTACACATGCTTGTCACTCAACTTTCTAATCAAAATTGTGTAAAATATATTTATTATCTTTTTGCTAACATGTCAATCTTCTAACAAATTCAAATTATATTTAGATAGATAGATAGAATATTTCAAAATATATATAATATATTTGAAGAAAATATAAGTTTACAAAATTGAAACAACCGAACAACTAAGTTTTAAAAATATTCTACAAAAGTAATCTCTAATACACACCAAACATGAGACAACAAGCATCCAATAAAACTCCAATGTGCTCCTATCAATACTCCCCTCTTAATGAATGTTAATACTTTTATTGACGTCTCAATCTCACATAGTTCCCATAAAGATTTTAAAGTCTACTCTCCAGGAGTTTAAAGAAATTAAGTTTAAAATAATTAGTTACATCAACTCAAGTTACTTACCTTTCAACCAAAACATTTGCATATAACTCTCTTTCCTCTCTCTCTCTCTCTCTCTCTTTTGTTTTAAGTTATATTCATATGATGTGTTTGATAGACAAAATATTCCATGAGAAATATACCTTCTTAATAAATGGTAAATAAATATGAATTTTTTTATTGACCATTAATTGAGAAAATAAAAATAAAACTTTTTATAAAATCCTACTTCTAAAAAATACTTATCTACTCTTTCTATGCAAGAACTTTCTGGAACCTTCTAATTCTTGTTGCCAAAAAATTCACAAAAATATTAAATTTATAAAAAATTCAAATTTTCAAAAAAAATTTACTTTCTATATAAATCATATCCTCTTAGAATATCATCTTGACACCATGATGTTTAAGCTATTTTTAAAAAACAAGGCGTAATTAGCTGAAGGGCTTTAAAAATACTCTTCAAGAACGGAATGCAAACCACCATAGTCTTTTCACCCCATCAATCAAAACTACTTAGCTAACAAAATTTGATCACATAACATTGCAAACCAGTCCAATCACCCCCAACAACCATGTTAAATAAGAGTGCGCTTAGTCAGTAAAATATGACAGGAATATGCTAGTGTATCACCACCCTCCAATGAGGCATGTTCATCGGATCTTCACATTCTATCCTCCCTCCTCCTTGGAGCACAAGTGATGATTTCATCAACTCTAAGGATCATTTCAGCTGCCTCAGTGGCAGATAACAATACAGCTTGCTTGACTTTGAATGCTTCGGATATCCCCAGTACTGCCATGTCTCCAACCTTTCAGAAATTCAAAACAAAAGCGGCTCAGCTACAAAATAAATTATATGAAATGGACAAGGTAAAAACAAAGGAAGCAAGCCAAAAGACACAACTTCTACCAGCTTATTTTCTAGGGGATCTCAAAAGGCATCATTTATATCAAAAGAAGTAAAATGATACAACTTTCTCCACTAAATGCACCAGCATCATATGCTAGTCAGTGATACTTGACAAAAATAACTACAACATGGGAACTGCTGCATGGATATGTGTACTCTCGAAGGTAACAGTGTGGAGGTACTCGTGCTTGAAAGAAAGTATCAAAGTCAAATATACACTAACAAAGGAAATTTTAATGAGGCACAAGCACACAAATCCATATTCATACACATCTTACAGAACTTACAGAACCAGAGATGACATCAATTCCAGCATTACATCCTTCCTTGTGGTGCTCTGCACGGAGCTGAGAAATCAACTCAGCGCTGTCCAAGCCAGCATTATCAGCAATGATTGTTGGGATAGCTAAGAGTGCCCTGGAGAAAGCTTCAATTGCAAGAGACCTCTTTCCAGGAGTTTTCCTAGCAAGTTCATCCACTTCTTTTGCCATCACCATCTCAGGCCATCCCCCTCCAAGCAAAACCCTGCTATCATTAACTGTCTGTGATAGCACGCACAAGGCATCGTGCAATGACCTTTCAGCCTCATCAAGAACATGGTGACTGTCACAAAAGATGATATGTCAGACTTTAGAAAGAACACATAAATATCATACATTCATTTTAAGTCTAAAAATCTTATGGTTACTAGTACACCTAAAAAACACGCTGTCTAATGTACTTTGAGCCTCATCCAGCACAAAGCACATTAGTAAACACAATCACATGATTCAAGCCAGTGAAATTTCTTATGAATAAACCACTAAACAAATGCATAAAGCAAAGTATTATCCAAAACTCCAACAATTCTAATAAAATTACCGGACTCAGTTAACCTCTTAGCCACTATTCTGAACGGGAAAATTAAACTTGCAATGCCCAAGCTTAACAGAGCCAGGATTGGAAGCTAGTAGGACATGAAGGACCAACACAATTGAGTAATTTTTAGTGGGTACTGTGATTAACTGTGAAAAGACAAATAAATTGCCCCTGAAATACCATAATCAGGAACAACCCAGCATGAAAAAAGCCTACTGCCAAAATATCCAAGCTCAAATAAATTAGGAAATTGATGATCTATATTGAATAAATATCTGATCAGATTATTACACACGAGTATGCAAAAACACAACAGTGACAAAATTTATAGAATAATGGAAGAGAATGTACCTAGCACCTCTCAAGACTATTGTACATGCCTGCCCCATTGCAACACCCGAAAAGTGGATTAGCTTATCCTCACCAATCATGATCTCCTCAATAAGCTTGCAATGCCCAATCTTAACAGACTCAGGATTGTCAAACGTTGATGCAATTTCACCACCAGTTACCAATGCCAGACGCTCAATACCATCAAAATCAGCATGCTCAATAGCCAATATTCCCGCATCAGCAAAGAGCTCCTCTGGGAAATTGTAAATCAACTGTCTGTTGACAAAACAATTGATACCATGAGCTATTATCTTCTGCACCTTCTCTCTCATTTTCTCCTTCTCAGCTCCTTCAATCTCAGCAACCCTAGACATTGAATCAACACGAACACGTGCACCATAGATCTTCACTTTGTCTGTGTCCATGGCAGTATTTGCCACCAATATCTTTGCATCTTCTATGCGCTTTGGTTGCCCAATACCAATTTTCTTGTCAAGAATGAATCTGAAAAGCATATGACACCAATTTAGAAAAACTTTAATTTTGGTGCCCAACACAAGCAAAAGCAAAAGCAAAACCAGAAAATTAATAACAAGATTAGTAATGCAGGAGTTTCATTCTGTTAAAAAAAATGAAAAAAAAAAAGCAGCAATTGATAATCATTTCACTACTATGGATGGATATATATTTAAGATTGCATGGTGACTATGCAACTCAAAAAGCTGTAGCATTCCAAACCCAATCTGCAAGAACATATCATGGGACTGATATTTAGATATCCTACCCTTCATCTAAAAATGAATCCTTTAGTGATCCTCCGGGTTTCTTTATAATCTGGATGGCTTCTAAATTAGTGCTTCCCTGCAATTTGAAACACCAACAATTAAAAATGGGGAATTAAGGGAATTGAACACATACATCATTAGATAGAAATTCCAAAAAGGTAAACTGATAAGTTGTACAAACAACTATATCATACAACTACACTGAGAAAGCCTCACCATTGCTTCAAGTGTAACTGTGTATCTGCCAGGACATTTATGTGTGCAAAAGTAAAAAATAATACAAATAAGAAATTTAAGTTATTTTTTTATCTTAGTATATGGAAACAACTTACAGATCAAATTTGAATGTATGTAAGTCTAAAATGAAGTTCTTCCTAAGTACAATTTATAATGAAGAAGCAAACATGACAACACTGGATCCCAAATTCACTATTTCTACTGAAACTAAAATCCCAAAGTCAAATTGAAAAAACAATTCACCTTTAGTCTCATGACAGCATCCACAGCCAATTTTGCAAAATGCTCCTTGTCCTGAGAGAGAATTTTGGAACTCAACGTAGTCCTTGCAATGTTCATCAAGTCTGACCTGAATTTCTCTGCATAGTGTAATGAATATTAACTGAAGATGCCGGAAATTTCTTTATAGCTGGGTCCCAGAATGGACACCAAAATAGTAAATAAAATAATAACAACAACAATAAAAGCTTATGCCTTTCCATGGTTAGACAGCCAGTGTCCACCTAAATTAAGTCCAGTCCATTATTAACAATAACAACAACAACAACAACGCATGCAGCGATTATTGACAAATTCTTCAAGACTGTTATATATTGAACAAATTATAAAAGACTAAAAAAAAAAATCTTATATTCAAAGGCCAATTAAAATATTTAAATACTTAATTATATACAAAAGCAAATACCAGCGTCTTCTTTGTTGTCCACAACCTTCTGCAACAAAGCATTCCGTGCACATTCAGCTGCCATTCTGAAACCTGAACATCATTGTGAATAGTTTTGCAGACACTCAAATGAATCAAATAACCATCTATATTCTGGTATGATTAGATGTAGAAAAAGTAAGTTTTCAAATGTAATATGCAACTAGTTCCAACAGATGTAACTTTCACAAATTATGTTTAGTTGTACAAAGTTGAATCTTGAAACCTGATATTATAGTCATTGGGTGAATCTTTGCCGCAACCAGCTTTTCAGCCTCTCTCAAAAGCTCCCCAGCCAACACAACAACAGAAGTTGTTCCATCACCAACTTCATCATCTTGAACTTTTGATATGTCTGACCCTCATTAAGGATGGTGGTCATATGATTTATAGAGATATTCACATTACAAGAGGATTAAAAAAAAAAAAAAACCTAAAGTACAAATCTTGTCTTGAACTCTTGTTTTCATATCTATGGTACCACCAGAGAGTCTCAAATCTATAAATGCTGAAATCAGAACAGAGTGGGTACGGGTACTACCATAGTATCCAATGATTGTGAGTTGCCACATCAAAGCTACCAGAGAGGCACATGCTTCTTGCTAAAAAAAAAAGAACAAAACAAAAATGAAAGGATACCCACAAGCACTTTAGCAGCTGGGTTATCAATATGGAGAGACTTCAAGATCGTAGCACCATCATTGGTAACAGTAACCTCTCGTCCTCGGCCTGTTGATTGCAAAATCTTATCCTGCAGTTTTCACAAACAATATAAATGAATGTAAGGAGTATAAAGTCAAGTCCCTTGTTCAAGTTATCAGCATTTTGAAACTTTGCAATAAAATAGTGAAAGTAAACATTTTACCATTCCCTTCGGCCCTAAAGTTGTCTTGACCAAATCAGCAATTGCCATGGCACCAACAAAAGACGCCTAACAAAAGCAGAAACCAAATCATGCAAAAATGTAATTAGAGTTGATCAAATTTACCAGAAAATAGACATAATATACTGGGCAATAAATGGAAGTAAGTTATGCAGTTCAAAAGGTAGCTATTTAATCTTAACAAACTCACCATTCTGGCGCGCTCTCCTTTTTCTTCACTGGCTTCATCTTTAAGAATTCTCTCAACCTGTAGTATTCACCGAATGATCAATTGCCAAAGGAAATCAAACAAAATTATTAAAAAAAAAGGAAAAAGTTAGAAGCAAGTGACGTACCGCCATTAAGGAAATTCAAACAAGCACACCTGAATAGAGGGAAAAAAAAAAGTATCATCAAATGAAGTAGACAAAGTACGAAAAAATAAACCTAAAAAACTATATGCATAGTAATCAAAAGAGAAGAAACATAAATCTTCAATAGCATTATATATTGAAGGAGCAAAGATGGGTAAAAATCATTTCCCAGGATTAGAACAGAGAATATCGCAAACCAATGATAACAACAAAACAAATTGTAATTGCTCCAGAAGCATAAAAAAGTACAAAACAAGCGAACAACGTTAGAGATCAGTCAATTTTAACTTCAAATGGATGCTTTGGCAGATGTAGTGGAAACGGAGAGAGATTAAGAACCCTAATTTTAAATAACTCAACCTGGAGAACAGTGAAGACAAAAAAAAGAGATCTCGCCGAAAGCTAGTTACAGACTTGCAGAGAGCACAAGCCGCTCAACTAATCGGAGTCAGTGGGTAAGTGCTGAAACCGTAATATAAGTAAGGTGGCGAAGTCTCGCGAACATACCACGCCAAGCCGCCTTTCGGTTGTTTGAATGGAAATGCTAGTCGCCACTCAGCCCTAGCGGGTTAAATTATGTGTGGGTATAAGCCAAAAAATACTAATTATGTGGCCATGCCTAAAAATGGAAAATGATGTACATTAAATTACATGTATTTGTACTCTTAGAATACATTTTAATAAGAGAACAGTTACTCTTCTCATTGCTTAAATTATAAATGCTTATCAAATTTATTTGTTTTAAAAAAATTAAAAAATATTGTAATTACTAAAATCTAATTTACTAAAAAAATACAATTAGGACACGAATAAAATCATTTTTAGCCCAGAGAAAGAGAAGTATACAATAGATATTTTAACCAAAAAAAAACTAAAGAAATGGTTTTAAAAAAAGTATAAAAAAAATAACAAGTGAATTTGTGAGTTGTGATTATAACGAATGAAGTTGAATGATTCAAGAGATGATTGTGGTAGATCAATCATAATAATAAAATGGCCAATCTCATATTATAATTATAATTTTTATTATGCTTAATGAAGAAGATGATCTCATCTGATGCTGAGCAATTAGTTGAGTCGGAGGATTTGATAAGGTCTTGAACTCTAATAATGGGAAAGAGGAAGGCAGAAGGATTATGGATGAAATCTTCAATGGTAATATTCTTTGTTTGACGCTTAAATTATCACTAAAGTAACAAGCTTGTATTATTAAACTATGGAGGCGTTGTTTAATTGTTAAATTATTAGAATGAAGGGTTCGTTTTTGTTTCATGGAGAAAAAACGTCTTTAACTACGGAGGGGAACTGGAGTTTTTGAAATAATAAATCTTAATTATGAGTTTTATCTTATAAAATTCTCTTGTATGGAAGATCGATACTATGTTTTTATTGGTGGACCGTGGATGAATTTTTTATACAATTTGACAATTATAGAGTGGGTTCCAAACTTTAACCCTACTAAAGCTTCTATTGATTCGATTACTATTTAGATTAGGTTTCCAAAGGTTGCAATGGAATACTATGACCACAAGTGATTTAAAGCACTTGGTAATAAGATTGGTAAAATTGTTAAAATTGATTTCACAATAGATGAGAGGACTAGAGGTAAGTACGCTAGAGTTTATGTTTTGGTCAATATTATTAAGCTGCTTCTTCCACAAATTAGAATGGGTGATACAAAGGTCAAGATTAAATATGAGGGAGGGGATGCATCTTGTTATATATAAAAAATGGTTTGCTCTGGATGGATACGCGAGAAGTCCACGAGCGACAGAGGATCGGCTCGAACAGTCCCCGGATCGCTATATTCTTCATCCTGTGCCACAAGGCGACATCTCCGGCTCACACTCACACCTTGCCCAAGCGAGTTTGACATTCCCTCCTAGAATAACGTGCGCAACCCCAGATTGTGCGATCCGACCAACAGAGTGCGACAAACAAGTCGTACTCGCCAGACAAAAGACTTAGTCATTCTCTGTCCCAACGGTTGAATGGGGCTTGCCTATAGAAGACAATCTACAGCAGTCGAAAAAGGAGATTTAGCCTGTATATTTTGTCTTGTACATTAAATGTTGATGTAATAGATTTACTGCATATATAATTACCATTGTAGCCTCCTCTCCTTTATAAATATAAGGGAGGAGCCTCCTGTAAAGGGGATGATGAAGAACACAGGCAAAAACTCTGCCAGAGCCAAAAGAGAGAAACTAAGTGTTGTATCTTTGTAAGGAACACCATCACAATAATACGCTATCGTGGACGTAGGATTCGATGATACCTAAATTTGGCCGAACCACGTTAAACCCTGTGTCTCCTTCTTTGCTCTTCCTTTCTTCTTGATGTATTTTGCTGATTTATCTTATTTGAACCAGAAAAAGGTTAGAGATCCTGTAAGAATCCCTCTCCATTGGCTGAAGTTTGGACCTTCCGTATGAACCAAATTTCAACGTTAACATTTTTGGCACTGTCTGTGGGGATCTCACCTGTTCTGGTTCATTTCATGCTGCGATGGCCAAGGGAAGAGCTACTAGAACTTCAAATGCACAACCCCATCCTCCGGATGGCCATGTCTCGACAATGGACTTGTCCACTGCTCCTGTCATCAGAGCAACTACTGGTGTCCCTGCCACCAACGGCATCGACGGATCGCTAATCTAGCTCCAGCATCAGGAGAAACTTGAGCACATGGTGGGAGAACTGGCTAAGACAATCACAACGTTAGTGCAAGCACAAACTCAAAATGTGCAAGGGTGGGTTGAGACCGCCGTACCTGAGGTTGAGCATTTCGGTGAAGCTAACTAGGAGTAGACTTTGCATCACCATCCACATGGCCGGGACACTGAACCAAGCCATTAAGTTTCTAGCTAAAGACTGGGGGGCTTGGATGTTATAGTGGAAGACCTCCTTCAGAGGGTCAAGCACTTGGAAAAGCACCTTCAGAGTCAAAATGACCAAGGTCGCTTTGGGAAGCAAACCCCATTTTCTAGAGAGATCATGGAGGAACCCCTCCCGTGCAAGCTCAAAGTTTCAGCCATTCCGCTGTATGACAGAGACAGCGACCCGCATAACCATCTGGACTTGTTTAACATTCAAATGGACCTTCAAGCCTATAACCCCTTAATCAGGCGCCATGTTTTCCCAGCTACTTTGGGTGAAATCCTTCAAATGTGATTCAGGAACCTCCCAACCCATAGCATTAGCAACTGGGATGAGTGTCAGGAGAAGTTCCTAAGTCAGTACCAGGCACTGCGGAAGCAGCTCATGCCACCATGCCATCTCACCACAATTTTCTAGGGTAAACAGGAAACGCTGAAAGACTATGTCGCCCGCTTCAGACACGAGGTTAACAATGTTGAGAAACCCTCAGACGAGGCTATCCTGACTGCCGTCTCAATGGGACTTCACAGAGATGGAAAGCTGGTCAAGAGTTTGTGCAAGTTCCCAGTTGCCAACCTGGGAGAGTTTTACGAGCGGACTATGAAACAGATAAGATGGGACGAGACCTTTGGCCCATAAAAAATCGAAATGATTAGCTCAGCTCAGAGCAAGAAAAGGAGCAATCGTGGGAGTAGGTGTAATACCCAGAAAATAAAAAGGGAAAATTGAAAATTAAAATTAAAATTGAAAAGGACTAAACTGAAAACATTTTAGGGACTGAAATGAAAAGCTTCAAAACCAGGTGGGGAAATTTTCGAAATAACTTAAAGTTTTGGGGCCAAAACATAAATTTGAAAAAAAAAAGAGATTTTTTTTTCAAATTTTTCCAGAAGCCCCCCGGTGGTTTCTTTTTCTTCTTTCTCCCTCTCTCTCCCGAACCATCCTCTTCTTCGATCTCTCTCTCTCTCTTCCTCCTCCGGCCTCTCATTCTCTCTCCGATCGATGAAGCTTCTCCAGCATTCTGCCTCCGCCGGAGCAAGGCTAGCTCCTCCTCAAGGATTTCGGCGTGCGCAGTAGCTAACAAACCGAAGCCTTCTTCCCTTTTTCCCTCCGACGAGTTGCTGCATCTTGTGTTGCTGCCGTGTTCGACAAGCTTAGGTGGTGTTCGACCGGACATGTGGGTTTTCCAGCGTGCTGATTTGGTCGGCGGCAACACACGACGCCAAAGCTTCTTCTTCCCCCTGATTTGGGCTGTTCGGCCAAGCTTGGTTCTGGGTCGTTGATGGCACTCCGGCTGGTGGCGAGCTGAGGGTAACCTCTTCTGGACCTGGTGAGTATTCCTAAATCATCGAATTTATTTTATAGTAACTCTAGAGTTGATTTCTCAAAATATGATGTTAAATGCTCTAAATAGCACTGTATGTTCAAAAGCTTCCACAGGCTCACCGGTAGCATTCCAGCTCCGGCCGAGCTGCATATTGACTCTTTAGACCCCAATGAATAATCGTAGAACAAAAGATTTATTTTCTAGTAATCATGTATTAAGATTTCAAGTTCCTTGTGTAAATCCCCTTCTGTGTGAAATTCCTGAAAAATGG
>JANHAO010013627.1:0-15739 GCA_026873985.1 Saraca asoca
TATATTTTTAATAATAGAATTTAAAATAAGATATTTTATATTATTTATAAAATAAATATTATTTATTATACAAAATTATTTAATATAAAACAAAAATCAATGAATTAAAATTTATTCATTGATATATAACTTATTTATTGTTATATAAAATGAGTCAAAATTATAAAAAGAAAACTAACATATTTTAAAAAAAATAGAATGATATACTATATAACTTGAAAAATTGAACACTTGTACCTTTTCTTATTACTTTTAGATAGATATTTTATTATTTTTTGTTATAAAGATATTATTGTAATTGACTGTTATTTTTTTATTTCATTCTTATAATATTTTATTATAACAAACATAAAAATGGAATGCAATGAGCATTCCATTGTTAGCAGTACCAAATATAATTATTTCCATTCTTTTTGCATTCTATTTTATCAAATTAAATGTAACATTACATCTTTTGTATATCTTAAAATTATCCTTAAATTATTAATAAATAATAAAATAGTATTATTTTTTTTAATATTTCCACTATAAAAATATTTTTATAATTATATTTGTAATAATAAAAATTAAAGTAAGATATTTTATATTATTTATAAAATAAATATTACTATCAAACAAAATTATTTAATATAAAATAAAAATCAATAAATTCAAATTTGTTGATATATAAGGAGAATCAAAAATTACAAAATGAATGTTAACATACTTGAAAAACAAAACAATGCTAAACTATCAATATATGTTGGAGATTTTGACAATTAACATAATTAATATTTAAATAATATAAATTAATTATTTAATTTCTATGTTATAATTATTATTTTATTAGCATTATAGTATCATCCAATTAGTTTATATATAATTGCTATATAACGAAGCTTTGTATATTTTTATTACTTTTAAATGTATATTTTATTATTTTTATTATAAGGATATTATTATAATTGATTACGTATTTTTATTTTATTGCTATAATATTTAGTTATATTAAATATAATTATAAAATAAAATATCCATTATACTCATGAGTATACCAAATATAATTATGAAATAATTATTTTATTATATTCTTACTTCTATTCTCATTCTTATCTCCTTATTACCATCTAACTAATCAAATATAACATGAGAAATTTGTCATGCAAATGTAAAATTTTTAAATTACTGCTATGTTACACTTATTTAAGCTTGATGTTACCACCTTAAATGATTCTTCCCACATATAAATGTGTGTAACTTACAACCTAAAGAATATCGCATTTATTAGAATATTTGAAAGTTTGTTTTCAAAAAAGTTTAAAAAATAGATAAATTAAATTTTTTAAAAATATTAGACAAATTAACTTCGCTCCGGTTGAATTAAAATTAAAATTGAGAAAAGCCAAAGTAGAGAGTATTATAAATTTTTGACAATACAAATGACTTAAATATATTTTTTGTCTCCTAATTTTCACATAAATTTTATTCTTATTTTCTAAAAATTATTTTGAGCAAATTATCCACCAATTTTTGAAAAATACACAATATCACTCACAAAAGCTAATTACATATAATTTATTAACAAAAAATCTAACATAATTCATGATCTATCATCTTAGACAGCATAAGATAAATTTTGACATGTAATATAATACAAAAATGCTATTTCCTTTAAAAATAAATAAATTTATTTTGATTTATGTTTTTTGAATCATAGATTAATTTTCCTTTTTTTTTAATACGTTTGATTATCTGATATATATTTAATTTATTTTATGTATGTTAGGATATTACGTGTTAAATAAGAATTTTTATTAATAAATTGAATAAAATTAATATCATAAGTGACATTATGTATTTTCAAAAATCAGAAGATAAAATTATATAAAATAATTTTTAGGAAACAAGACTAAAACTTACATGAAAGTGGATAAAAATACATTTTGGCCAATACAAATTGCAGATAAAATAACTTGCACGTTACTTTCCCAAAAGAGCACAAACATGAACCGTCTTCTCATCTCCCATGTCTCGAAATCACCACCGTCCATCGTTCAAACATGTTCGACCTTTACCTATGGGGTTTTAAACTTAAGAGTCCGCCCCTTTTATTTGAATAGATTCGGACCGTTTCATTCATCTGCTCTCTTCTCTCCTCACTCGGCTCTTTCTTCTTCTATTTCTCTTCACTCTGCTCGTCACTGTCCATTTCCGATCTTCCTTCAAACCTCTGTTTGGATTTCTAGAAGTGCACTGCTTCGGCCGTCTCATCGATTATCTCGTTCTAATTTCTATACCGTTAGCATCCCTAAGCTCTGTTCGGTGAGTGTCTATCAGAGATTATCAATTTAATTTACGTTTAGATTTTCAGATCTAATGTTTTTTCAAATATGGAACTAATTCAGTAGGAAAATTTTCCAATCATATTTAGGTTTGAGCTTTGGAATGTGTATGAATTTTGATTGTTTGTTTTACCGAGTCGGCGTATCAGTCTTTGCGAGTCTAATCCGTACGACCTTCCAACAAGGTTAAAATTCTCATCGGCTTTCTCAGAAATGTAGAAGAGAAGCTCTTGATTTTGAATACTGAATGGTAAGTTTGAATTGTTTTTTTTTTCCTTTAATTTTTTCAGAGGTTGGGAGATGAGACTTGGCGAGGAATTTATTGTGGAATGGGGGTGGATTCATGTTTAGAAAGGTTGATTAGTGTTCTCTGATGTAATTCGGTATGTTATGGTTTGACCAAAGTCACGAAACTTAGGACTAACGGGACAACAATATCGGATATTTATTATGAATTTCTGGTGTACAATTAAATTTGTCGCAAATTTACTCAGTGATAGCCTGATGTTCTTAATCTATTTATGCTTGAAAATGTTAGCTTGATATTCTTCTATTCTTAATTTTTGGTTGGATGATTTTTTTTCCAATCCCAGATGTCCACTAATCGGATGAAATTTCCAGGATAGGGTTTTTAATTGAATTGAGATGCTGCATCATATCAGATAAAAGTAACCAGAACCGAATTTCTTTTCCTCTTGTGATGAATTTGATGATATAGGCATCCTTTTCTAAGTAGAGGAAAATTTAGAATATCTCTCTCTTTCTTTTCATGCCTTAGGTTTCTATATTTGTTTGCAGAAGTCTGTTTCTGAAACTTCTTAAAAGGACTATAATGGTTTGGAGTACCAATTCTGGAGATAGTTGCAGTCGAGTGGGAATTGGGGTATGCTATTTTAAATACCTTCCAACGAACTATGGAAGGTGACCAAACAATCCCCCCTTCATCAAATGGGCTCAGTGACGGTGCCCAAAATATTAGAGCACTTCATGGGTAATTTTTTAAATCATCTCATGCTTTCCGTGTTACATACTACATTGCAAAGCATGTGTTCCGTTGACCTTTGTTTAGAACATGTTATATATCGTCCATCCTAATTTTTTCTTCCAGTGTATCGTCTTGAATCAATACTGTTTACTCTTTTCTATTGGTAGTACTAAGTGTATGTTTTGTGTAGAAAAATAAAGTATATTAAGTTTCTACTTTTAATTGACAAATTGAGGATTAATTTGAACGAAATGTAAGTTTTATATATTTATTTGTAGGCGGACAAGTGGCCCTACAAGGCGTTCTACAAAAGGACAATGGACTCCTGAAGAGGTGAAATTTTTGGATAATATGATAAAATACCTTCCTAAAGATATTTTTAAAGTGCAACAATTTTTTCTGACTTATGCATCATTTTATTGTTTAGTTATGAATTGTTTTATTCATGCAACAAAATTTTTTAAATTGTTAAACAATGCTATACAACATTATCTTATCTTGTATATTTGTTTTTTTAATAATAAATATTAACATATAATTGTACTTTTTTTTATAGAATATGTACACATTATTTGTATGATAATAAAATTTGATCGCAGTAATACTTCAAGTTATTATCATATTTGAAAGCAATTGTAATAAGTTTTGGTTTTGCAGGATGAGATTTTGCGGAAGGCCGTTCAGCGTTTTAAAGGAAAGAATTGGAAAAAAATAGGTATTATTTTGGGATCATTGTGTTGTGTATATGGTCATTATAGTTTCAAGAAATTATTTCATGACCCAATGTGTAGAATCCAGTACATGCATGAGTGCATATTTGTGGTCATATTATTTTTAATTTTTAAGCACGTCGAGTATGCCACATCAATTTGCATTATGTTTGATTCCCTCGTTTTTAATTGTCAACGATTTCTCGTTTATAGCGGAATGTTTCAAGGATAGAACTGATGTGCAATGCCTGCATAGGTGGCAGAAGGTCTTAAATCCCGAACTTATCAAAGGTCCATGGTCTAAAGAGGTAATATGCGCTGCCCATCCGCTCTGATGTTAACATGACCTTAGGATCATGTTGACAATCTTTTCAGATTTCTATCCTGTCCTTTTGTTTTTCATATTACATTAAAAAGAAGATATAAATACAAATAATTTGAGTCTAGGATGGATTTCTGTATGTCAAAAACAGTTGAAGGACTGATTAATTCTTAGAGTACTAAAAAATTAGTTAATGGATTATTGTGCTTGATTTTGGTTTCCACTACACTTAAATTGTGTATCTATCTTTCTTAAAAAATGTTACTAACATAACAAAAATAAAAGAAGAGGATCCAAATTCTGTCTTTTCAAATATTTAGTATGAACTTACGTGTCTAATCTTGATGTAAATAGGAAGATGAAACGATTATCGAATTGGTTAACAAATTTGGGCCAAAAAAGTGGTCTAACATCGCACAACATTTACCTGGACGTATTGGCAAGCAGTGTCGAGAAAGGTATGGGTATCGGATTTTTTGAGCTTGCGTACATTGTTACAGTGTCTTTATTTGGACTTATACTTTATCCTTGGTGCCTGATGCGCAATTCATTGTAGAGGCTCTGTCCTGTTGATATATGGAGCGATGTACTTCATTTTTATTGATACATTTTGTAACAAACTTATTAGGTGGCATAATCATCTTAATCCTGCTATAAACAAAGAAGCATGGACAAGGGACGAGGAGTTGACTCTAATTCGTGCTCATCAGATTTATGGCAACAAATGGGCAGAATTAACAAAGTTCTTGCCTGGAAGGTACTGAGAGTCCTTTTTCTTTAAGGGCGTGAAAAGGAGGCATGCAGTCATATTTTTAGTTATGCAACTATGCCTGCTTTCTTGGTATCCAATTTGGTTTGTCTTATGCTTTTGTTTATTCTTAAGTATCTTAAGTTATTATGCACTTGTGGTTCTTCGGCAACAGGACAGACAATGCCATAAAAAACCACTGGAACAGTTCTGTCAAAAAGAAGTTGGATTCTTACTTGCAATCGGGTCTGCTTGCTCAGTTTCAACCTCTACCTCTTGTTGGAAATCCAAATCAAGCCATGGTTTCAACCTCTTCGGGGTTGCAGCTTAGTGGAGATGATAATGGTCCAAAGGGGACTGAAGGAGAGGAAGTTTCAGAGTGTAGTCAAGAGTCTGCTAATGCTGGTCAGTTTCCATTAGCTGGAGAGACTTCTAATATTGTTTTGCATTCTGGAGATGACTTCAGGCCAAATGATGATTCTGATTTAGCAAAGGAGCATAGTCCTAGTAAAGCATGCTGTTCAGAGCCATATTACATATCTCTGGATGACATTACCACATCCTTCCCTGAAATGGCCCCTCCAGAGGCTTGCTTTTCCCAATTTATTGAGCAAAAGGTCTCACATAAGCCTGGAAATTCCACAAGCCAGGATTGCCAGTTAATTGTACATGGCTTTCCCAATAATTCATCATTAGACTTGAGACAGGAATCTTCACAGTTGCATAGAGATTGTATAGCTTCTAATGAAAGCCATGACATGGCAATTGTTCCATTTCAGGCTTCAATTGGTTTAGCTGTTTCAACATCTATGGATTCTGTTCAACCTGGGCAGATGTTGATATCCGATGATGAATATTGCAGAGTCCTATTTACAGAGGAAATTAATGATGGATGCTTTTCATCTGGAGATTATAATAGGGTAGATATTGTTGACTTATCAGGTTGCACTTCATTTCTTTGCCAATCATCTTACATGCAGATATCTGAAACTGGTGGAACCTCAAGTTCACAGCCAACTTGTCCTATGAGTTCTAATAATTTAACAGGAGCTTCTTGCTCCCAATCTATTCGATCTGTTCCTTTACTAGTTTCTTCTAAAGATGGTAGGGCTGTCTATAATGCCCAAGCCAATCAACTTGGAGCTCAGGATCTGCAGCTGGTCACCAGAGCAAATGATAGCCTCATTCATGCCAAAGAATCATCCAATTCTCCTTGTGTAGATGGAATAAATAGCACAGAAATGCAGGAGCCACTAGTTATTGAGAGTGATACTTCAAAATTGGCCACTGTAAATACTTCATGTGGATCAGATAATAGCAAACAAGCTTGTCAGTTAATGGATGAAAAACCAAATGTGGATAAAACACAGGAGGACACAGGAGCTCTGTGTTATGAACCTCCCCGTTTTCCAAGCTTGGATGTACCTTTCTTCAGCTGTGATCTTGTCCAATCTGGAGGTGAAATGCAACAAGAATTTAGTCCCCTGGGAATCCGCCAGCTTATGATGTCTTCTGTGAACTGTCTGACTCCTTTCAGGTTATGGGACTCACCATCTCGTGATAGTCCAGATGCTTTGCTGAAAAGTGCTGCCAAAACTTTCACAGGTACACCCTCCATATTAAAGAAACGACACCGAGACTTTTTATCGCCTCTGTCAGATAAAAGAATTGACAAGAAACTTGAGATAGACATGGCATCCACCTTGACCAGGGATTTTTCACGTTTGGATGTCATTTTTGATGACAATGTCATTCGGGAAGTAAATCTTGTTTCTCCTGCTTCAATGCAAAAATGTGGAGATGCCTCCAAAGGGAAACAAGAGGGGGGAAATGAATCCTCAATTTTGCGTGACATAAAGTCAAAAGCAGATATTGGTGACAATAATTCTCTGGATAAGGTTGACCGACAGCCTCTTGATGTTGATTCTAATATGAAGGTTGACATTGCTGTTGGTTCTGAGATTGTGAGTTCTTTCTTCATCTTTATGTAATATTGTTAACTTGAATTTAATCGATATATTTACTTGGTTCTTTATTACTCTTTGCCTTTATCAGGTGGAACAACCTTCTGAAGTCTTGGTTGAGCATGATATGAATGACTTGTTATTGTATTCTCCTAATCAAGTTGGTTTCAAATTAGACAAACCTATTGGTTCAAGTGCTAGAACTCCTAAAAGCCAAAGCATTTTTTTAAAATCATTTTCTGGAAATCCATTCTCAAGTATTGGCTCCCCTTCAGTTCTTGTGAAGGAGAATACTGGTGATCACACTGGAAATGGAGCTGGTTTTGAAACTTTTAACATGTAAGATTCTTTTAATTTATTGCTGTCGTCATTTTCAGTAGTATTATAGTCGGTTGTTTCCATTTTTTATTCTTTATTCTTCCTTATTGGTATTTATGGCTAAAGATGCTGAAAGTTATTTTGGAATAGAAAAAGCTACTTACACTGTGAGACTAGCTCACAATTGCCTCATTATGTGAGACAAGTGGGTCAACAATTATGACCTAATCTCATTATGTAAGTAGCTTCACTCTTTCTGAGCTAAGATCTTTGATGAGTTATGAGGTGCAGCAATATAGCGTTAGTGACTGTCTCTTCAAAGTGCTTATTTATTTATTTTTTTAATGGAACTTGCAAAACCTATTTCTTGGGTTTTGTTCTATGCTGGGAACTGTTACACTTGCTTTGTCGTTTTCACTGTTCCAGTCATTGTTAGTGTGAATGGTTTACATTGTTTCTTACTGATTTTGCATGCTTGGTGGCTTTTGTTGCCAGATTTGGTGGAACTCCATTTAGAAGAAGCCTTGAATCACCTTCAGCATGGAAATCTCCATGGTTTATGAGCGCTTTTCTACCTGGTCCTAAAATTGATACCGAAATAATGATTGAGGTGCTGCAAGTTCTGTGAGAAAACTATTTTGCATTCAAGTAGAATGTAGTTGCCCCTGCTAATCTTGTAAACATGTATGCAGGATATTGGAATTTTCATGAGCCCTGGTGACAGAAGCTACGATGCACTCGGGTTGATGAGAGAGATAAGTGAACAAACTGCTGCCGCTTGTGCCAATGCTCAGGAGGTTCTGGGAAATGAAACTCCCAAGGGGTTATCAAAAGATGCAACTGGGAAGGATATGAATAAGGAAAACATAGACCCTAATCAACCTAGGAATCATTCTCATTTGGCTCCAGATGCCTTGGTATAACTCCAATTCAACGAACTGATGCCTCTTTCTTTCATTTTTTCTCGAGTTCTTACATCCCATTGTGTCAATTGCTTTGGCTGAATGCGATTTCTTTGGGGGTATTTCTTTGCAGATAGAGCGACGCACACTTGACTTTAGCGAATGTGCAACACCAGGGAGGGGTGAAAAAAGCAAGTCCTCAGCTATGAGCTTCTCAAGCCCTTCTTCATATTTGTTGAAGAGTTGTAGATAGTTTTTCATATTTGGTTCCCAGACTTTCTTAAGTGATATAATATAGATATAGGATGTCAATTTTTGGGTCTCAATTTTTTCTCTCCTCTTTTTATTCTTTCGCTTCTACAGAGATCAGACTTAATTTGTAATTGACGAAAAAAGATAATGAAATTCAGTTCGTGATGCTTGTTAATCTGTCAAACGATCTTGCGCTTATTTCAGTTCTTAAAAAAAAAAAAAAAATTGCTTGAATCAGTTGAATCTTGCGCTCTCTTTGAACAAGCGATCTTGCTAAACAAAATTCTATGAGACAGAAAAATTAACAGATTTTAATTTAATGAGAAAAATCAAAGTAATCTTACTTCAATCAGTCTTCACTTCCCTTGAGAAAAATAATGCTAATACAAGTACCGTGTGCATGACTGCCCAGAGAAGACGCACCACTTCAGCAGCCAATTCACCCGGCAGAAGAATAATTGCACATAATTTTTTTCCCTAATAACCTGAACGACAAATCCACAACTATCCAAAAAGCATGCCTTCGCCATATTAGTTTGTAATGATCAGTTAAAGGAGCAAAGAACTGTATATGAAGTTGATAATGCCTTCGCTCAAGTGATTGAAAAAATAAAATTTCAGGTAGCTATCATAAATTCAATTCAAATTTACTAGAAAACGTTTAACAATGTCATATAAGAAATAACAAAACTACTCTAGTGCTGACTGCCTGAGATATCAAACCAGAGCTCAAATGGGCAGACAAAGTTGTTGATTCTAATTCTAATTTCTCACATCAAACTAATGCCCGTTCTCTTGTTGATGTGATCATTATTTACCACATAATAATGGCAGTTCTTCAATAGGGGGAAAGTTCAGAATTGCTTCCACTACTACTGTATTTTAGACAGCTCCAGTTACAGCGGCATGTATTGCATCAGCCAGATGAGGGACAGTACTGGAGCTTAGACCAGCCATGCTAATCCTCCTGAACAATCAACAGTGAGAATTGAGTTATTCGGACTTCCGAGATAGCACAAGATATTCTTAATCAAGTTTGTTTTTGGTCAGTAAATCCTTATATAACCACACATGCATCTTTTATTCCAGCAAATCCTTCACTTTAATTACATATGTGAGCAATATCCTTATATAGCCTCTAAAAAACCATGAGTATTGCCTTGCGAGAGCACATAAGTGACAAGAATACAAATAAAAGGGTTCAGAAATAAAGACTTGTACTCCTAACTTATGCATCTTACGTCTTTATATTTCTTTTAGGAGAAAAAGAATTTACGAGAATCAGATGTTCACACTTCAGCAGAAAATAAAAGAAAGAAAATGCAGAGTTTATAAAATTGACATCATTTAACTAAGTCTTTTGAAAATCTTACCCATCAGCTGTCATGTAAATATGGTACTCTTTAGTCATAAAGGCAACTTGATCTGGATTCAAACCAGTAAAAGTAAACATTCCAATCTGCTTGATAATATGACTCCAATCGCCAGGTGTACCTACCAGATTACAGGAGAAGTGAGAATAACTGCAATAAACATAAATTAAGAGGAAGGCATGCCCTAGAGTAACAGTAATACTCAGAGAAATACAAAGGATTGAAAACTTGGTAAGGCTGACCTCTGGCACACAAAGCATCAAAAAGTTGTTGGCGCATACTGATAATCCGGTCAGCCATTGCCTTTAACTCAACAGTCCACTCGTGATACAAATCCCTGAAAGGGAAGCAAAAACAGGTCTGTTAACAAGGGAAATCACCAAGCAAAAGAATCTCCTTTCTGGTGGTATTAGATATATATATATATATATATATATATATTAAAATTCGAAATAATAACCAATACACATACTGAGTGTATTCATCACCTCTAGTAAGCAGAATGTTTAGATCTCCTTTATGGGAGTAATAACTATAAAATCATATTATGGACAGCAGACAATCACAACCGCTATATTCATCACCTCAACTATGCTTTTTCAACACTGGTATTCATCCCAAAATAAAGAAGGGTAAAGAAAAATATTATAGTCAATAAAAAATCCTTCTCAGCCTAGCACCACTTAAAAGGCAACTGAGTAAGTTTTAGATAATTACCGGTCTTTGAGAATAGCAGCCACAATGGATGCACCATGAATAGGAGGATTGGAGTACATGGGCCTAATCACGAGTTTCAGCTGGCTCTCAACCCTGCTTGCAACATCGGCTGACTTGCACACCTAGGATAAGGAGGCAGAGTTATGGGGTTAATATCAGAAGGTTACAAGATACTTTTGCTCCTCAAAAAGTGAAAACAGAGGAAAAAACTTCAAGTTGAACTTAACAAAAGACAAAGATCGCATATCTGCTCAAAAAGTACAAAGATGCAAAAACTAATCAAAGCAATCAATGAAATTCATTTTAATACAAACACGAAAAGATGAATCACTAATAAAACCTTGGGAGCTGTCAAGATTTAATGAATTGCATTATAACTCTTACTATGCTTAAAGCACCAACACGTTCTCCATAGAGCCCCATGTTCTTCGCATAGCTTTGGGCTACCAGCAATTCGCCACCATCGGCAGCAAACATACGTACAGGCTGTGCATCTGCATCTAGACTACCACTAGCAAAGCCCTATTGCAACAAAAGTGTATCACATTTTATGAAAGGTTTTTTTTTTTTTTTTTTATAAAAAAAAGGGGGTATTTGATGCACAGTAGAGGGAAACTCACGCCCACAGACTATGTCCACTGTGGATCACGCCAAAAAGGGATTGATAAATTAGTACATCCATTGAACAATTTCTCTAAGAAAAAGGGACTTTGAGAAATTTGTTATATAAAAGAGGCCTACCTGATAGGCACTGTCAAAGAAAGGTAACAAAGCTTTTGACCTTATCAGCTGTCTAATCTGCTCCCATTGCTCAAGGGTTGGATCAACACCAGTAGGATTATGTGCACATGCATGAAGCAAAACAATAGATCCAGATGGGGCAGCACCAAGATCTTCCAGGAGTCCTATTAGGAACATTAAAGAATGTCAATGTTATGAGGCCCCAGTGGAAGTTGAATATCATGATCATTTGGACTAGGATATTTTGAGGGGCAAAAGAAAGATACAGGTTATCCATTTCACAACTCATACTAAATTATAATTTCTAACCTTGAAAGTCAAGCCCTCTTGTTGCTGGAGCATAGTAGCGATAAGTTTTGACAGATAAGCCTGCTAGAGTGAAAACCTTTGGGTGGTTCCCCCAAGTTGGTAGAGGGATGTAAATAGTCCGCTGCAAATCCAAAGCCAGTAAAAAAAGTGAACTGGGACCATATGAAAATCAATTATTAGGACAACATGGAGAGGAAAATCAAGTCTTAAGCATGTTACCTGATGATAATGTTTAGCCAAGAACTCGCCTCCAACTCTTAGTGACCCAGTCCCAGACAAGCACTGAACAGTGGTGACCCTGTTCTCTTGAATAACAGGGCTATACCCAAAGATGTAAGAAGGAGGAAACAATTAGCCACTGAATTGACAACAAATCTTTCAGAAAAGTAATCACTTAATAAACAAAAATGCTCTCAAAAAGAAAACAAGATGAGTTCATTTTGAACCTGTCAGCTCCAAAAATGAGCTTAGCACTCAATTTATTGAAGTCAACCAACCCAACAATGGGAAGATATTCTTTGTTGCGTGACCTGAAAATAATGTGGGGTTGAATTTGATCACAATTCTTTTATCAATTCAGTTTAAAATAATAACAATGCATGCATGGTTGCATCCTAACCTGTCATTCAAAAGCTGCTGTTCTACTTGCCTCACAACATTGAGAACAAGAGGTTTCCCCTCCTGTTATTGTATTAGTAAACTGAGTAAGACTATGCCAAACCAGAGTTCAAACATATTGCACAACTTGCCAGCTAAATGTATTCAGTCATGTTAATTAATGGATAAGCATTCACAGTGGCCAAACTAAAATTATAGAAATTAGAGATTACAAATCTACTATATCTTGTCGAATAGTGCTCAATTTATTGCAAATAATCAACATACAGAACTGTAACTCCATGACACTCACCTCTGTTCGGTATGCACCAACACCCAAGTTCAGCTTAACTGGGCTAGGGTCCTTGTTGTATGCAAGAGTCACCTATGTTTTAAAAGAGACAGAATAAAAATGTTATGTGCTAGACAGAATAAAATTCATGGACAAATTTAAAGGATTTTTGTAAGACTGGCATGCACTAGATGCGTACAAAGACCGACTACAGTCAGTATCAAAATTACGTGTTTCACAATAGAGACGAATTCCCAAAACACCTAACAAGTCAGCAGATGCCGTGCTTCTTTAGTATTCATATTAATACTCTAGATTAGTATCTTGATGACCACTCATCGGAGCAATAATTTTGAATAATCAATGACTAGCGAAGCCAAATAGGTCGTAATTATTCATTTACTATAATTTTTATTGAAAAAAAAAAGGCCGGTTCCGAAGTAAAGCGAAAACCGAAAACCGAAGGAATGCTCTATGTAATTGGATTATCAATGAGTCTCTATCAATGATCTGATAGAACCTGAGTTTGGTCGGAGAACAAGCCGCTAAAATAGTTACAGTTATCGATCTAAGGCATGGCGTCTGTAAGCGAAATTTCATTAATCTATTATAACTCTTCTCATAAAAAAAATCACAAAATACACACACACACACACACAAAAATAATTTTCTAAGAATAAGATAAATATAATCAAACACAAGCTCATATCAGTTCATCTCCTCTGTTTCTTTTTTAACCAAACAGAAAAAGAGAGAGAGAGAGAGGACAGATCACGAAAAAACAGTCATAGTTATCGATCTAATGAATCGCTTCCATGTGAGAAATCTAGTTAAAATCCATCA
The DNA here is from genome assembly GCA_026873985.1 of Saraca asoca. Taxonomy (NCBI): domain Eukaryota; kingdom Viridiplantae; phylum Streptophyta; class Magnoliopsida; order Fabales; family Fabaceae; genus Saraca; species Saraca asoca. Next base: position 13,395 of record JANHAO010013627.1, read on the forward strand.
ACCAAAACACAGAAACTTATCTCCGTTGTAACAAAGAAATTAAAACTCTGCTTCTCATCATCAAATCAAAACAAAAGGAAAAAGAAAAACTGTAGCATCAAATAAATAGCCATCAGAGTATCAGAGCCAAGTTCATCTAGCGTCCTTTAACTCCCTCAGTTTTCTCTGCTATCAAACAGAAAAAATAAGAGAGAGAAAGTACCCCGAGAATAGGATCTTCAGGAGCGCGAACAACATGAGCAAAGATAGAGTCGGCGATTGCAGAAGTAGGCGAAGCGGAGATAGAATCGGCCATGGCAGAGGATGATGCTTGAACAAAGTGTGCTGCAAGAGTAGTGAGCCTGCGATCGCTGGGTGAAGAAGAAGAATAAGAAGAAGAACTATTATTAAGAACACCAGGGGAAGTGAACTGTGGGCGCGCGTCCATTGTATTTTTGTTGGATCAGTCCCAATAAAGTTGTCTTAGTCCGTACTAAAAAAAAACTTAGACACGAATCTTGGGTAACGGCAAAACCAGAAATACTCCTTTTCCTTTCCCTTGCGCATCACTCTCACAGTGGTCACGCCTTTATACAATAGAGAACGAGTTTTATGGTAACGCGGCAAATGACGGAGGCGGCGGCTTGAACGTGACATGGCAGATTACTGCGTTCTTTTGTGGACCCCACTTTCGCTTTCTTCAATGGGATTGAACTTTCCTACCACGCATGCTTGCCGCTTCCAACTGTTTTTCTAATTTATTTTGAGTTTTGCTAGTATGAAAATTTAATATAAAAATAATGAAAATTGTATTTTTTCATCAAATATAAATATATAAATTTTATGTATACTAAACACATAAAAATTTATACCTTTATTTTTCAAAGTTGCAAAAAATTCTTGAAATTTTTTGTTTCTAAAAAAAAAAACACAACACAAAATAATATAAGAATATATATTAATATGAGTTTTTTTTTAAGGTACCTAAATATAGTTCATTTATTTTTTCAATTATGATGATGATAAAGTCCAAGTCTTTAAAATGATTTGTCTTTTTATGTTGTTATATTGTCGATGATTCTGAACAATAACAGTTTCTTGTATGCTTATTGCTTAAGAGACAAAACTTAAAGTATCAATTTAAATTTTTTTTATAAATATTGAAGGTTTATAATTTAGTTTCCTTATGTGGCTATCAAGTATCAATTCAGAACATACTGAAATAGAATATACAGTATTTCCTTTGGTAGGATGTTTACAGGTACTTTTAATCATTTTTTATAATGTTTTTAAGGATGTATTTGATTGAGAGAAAATTGTTTTTTTTTTAAATTATTTTTCTAACTTTTCATACTAAAAGGAAAATTAATTAATAAAAAATAAATAATAATCAATAAAAAATAAAATACATTTGTTGTATATTAAAATTGGCCTCGCAAGGACGAGTCCTCAAGAAAATAAAGATCAGTTCCCGCGCCTCAGTGAGAAGCCTTCAGAAAGTTTCGTATTATGGAAAACGGCCCCAAGGCGAGGTAGCAGACTCAGGATCCTCGAATAAAGAAGATTGTTTGACCGTCAGGAGCACGTCAGCGAGCTCCTTTCTAGCGAACTATATCTCGCTGCACGATGTCCCAGCAAGGCACTTATAAAGAATGACCGACCTTCTCACAAGAGCTCGCTAGCCTCTCTGTAAGCAGTATCGAGCTCACCTCCTCGGTGCCTCGCAAGAATCGTGAAGTTTGAACTCCAGCACTGAGTCACTAATCCTCTATATGGCTGAAATGATGTTAAGCAACAATCATAAGCCTACAACCAGCCTAAAGGACCCACCTCCACAATCTATGTACTACAAATAGTCATATTGCCTATACTGTCTTTTCTATTTATTGTTTGATGTAATATAACTGTAACTTGTAATAAATGCATGTCCCCTTCTTTCTTCTATAAAAGGAAAACCCGGTAGATAGGAAAAGGGGACCCTTGGGCACTGAAAAGAACTCTGTAAAAGGGAGAACTCTATCCCCCTTATTGGTTGCGCAGAAAATCCAGGGAAAACTTTTTTCCGCAGAAAATCTGGGCGGAAAACAGTATTTGCTTGTGATTGGTATAGAAGGGAAAACAGTGATCGAGGAAAGCGGGCGGAAAATGGACGTGGGCCCCACCATGTTTTTTTTTCCGCGCAGATGTGCGCGAAAAACGCACGGAAAACTTGCTTGCCAGTGCAGCCCCTCCCACCCTCGCCTGACCGAAGAAGCTCAGCCACCCCTGCCTCGCCCCGGACCGACGGCTCTGCGCGTGATCGAACTGCCAGCCATCCCAGGAGTGCGACGACACTGCTCCTTCGTCGCGTGTGTGAAGCGATCTCG
>JANHAO010013628.1:0-15839 GCA_026873985.1 Saraca asoca
CTTTATTCTTCTAAGTTTCAATAGTAGTCAACTTCAAATAAAGTAAAGAAATAATTAAATTATAACTTTGTTAATCATGATGATAGTAAAAACCACCAAGTTGAATGCTTAGTAGATCACAGACAATAACTCAAAGGTTAACATGAATGAGCCTCAGCTTGCCAATGATGGCTTAATAAATATTAGTCAAGTTGAATGCCCAGTAAGTTACAAACAATAACACATAAGTTAAAATGAATGGACCTCAGCTAGCAAACCATGACTTAATAAATATTAGTCAAGTTGAATGCCAGTAGGTCAGAAATGATAACATATAGGTTAACATCAATGGACCTCAGCTAGCAAAGCATAGCTTAATAAATATTAGTCAAGTTGAATGCTCAATAAGCCATAAACAATGACTCTCAGGTCAACATGAATGGGCTCCAATTAGCAAACCATGATTTTGTTTGGGGTTAAAAGTAAGATGAATGCTCAATAAGCCACAATTGACAACTTTCAGGTCGACTTGAATGGGCCTTAACTAGCAGAACATGGCTCTTTTAATCCTAAGAATAGCTTGCTTCCAATATAATACTTTGTTGAAAATTTATTAAAAAATTGGTAAACACAGACATAAAAATTTAAGGAAAAAACTTGGGTGCTTTTGTTAATATCTAAATAATATTATAGGATTAGAAGGGCGAGCTTAAATTTATTGAAAATATAGGCGTAGATGTTCAATATTCCAAACTCATGGAACTCCAACTCCATTCATATTTGTTAAGTAATACACTCCATTTCCCAAGTCTTCCTTAATGATGTCTGGGCCCTCCCAGTTTGGATCTAGTGTTTCGTCACTAGCCTTGCGAGCTCCAAGAAGAATAATGCATAATACGAAATCACTAATTTTGTAGTTCCAAACTCACACATTCCTATTATAGTATCACATGACTTATTGCTAATAAGTCAGGATCCTGAGGTGAGCTATTTCTCTTGTCTCTTCTGTGAGGTCAAGGTTTACAGTGAGTAGCTGATTGTTATCCTCTAGATTGAAGCTAGTTCTGCTCTTTGTTATGAAGTTACCTCAAGTTCTGCTGGGATCATGGCCTCAAATTCGTACACCATTGATAAGGGAGTTTCTCCTGTAGTGCTATAAGCTATGATTCTGTAAGCCCAAAGCACCTTCTATAGCTTGTTTACCCATGTTCCCTTTTTGGCCTCCAACCTCGTTTTTAAGATCTATTTGATGATCTTGTTAATAGCCTCGACTTGTCCATTGGCCTAAAAATGATCTATAACTGAGAAACTCTTCAAAATCTTGAGATCATTGTAGAACTTGATAAACTACTTGTTGTTAAATTAGGTCCTGCTGTTAGTCACGATCTATTAAGGACCTCTAAACCTACAAATAATATTAGTCCACATGAATTTTTTAATCTTTGAGATAGAGATCTCCGCTAGTTCCTTCGCCTCTTTGCACTTGGTGAAATAATCCACAGTAACCACTGTATGCTTGCATTTCCTGTGAGTTATCGGGTGTGGTCCAATCAGGTTTGTGTCCCAAATCGTAAAAGGCGATGAACTAACCATCTATTGTAGATAAGCTGGTGGATCTTGTGGGATCTTGATGAACCTTTGGCACTTGTCTTACTTCCTAATGAGGCCAATGGCATCCTACTTCATTGTAGGCTAGTAGAATCCCTGTCGGAGTGCTTTTTGAGCTAGAGATAGCCCCCAGCATGATTCCCACAATGGTTGGTATGAATCTCCTTTAGGATAATGTCACAATCGTGGCCATCTATGCATCTTAAGAGTGGAGTTGAAAATCTCCTTTTATATAGCATGTCATTGTAAATGCAATATCTGGCTGCTTAAGCTTGCAAACGACGTGTTTTTAGCTTATCCTCTGGTAGCTTGCCATCTTGCAAGTATTCGAAGATTAGACCCATTCATGAGTCCTGTACCACGACAATTGCCATCACAATATCTTTCTGCTTCATCCTCGGTGATGGAAGGAACTCTAATAGGACTGCCTTAAGAAGTCTGCATCTCTAGTTGTGGCCAAGCGAGCTAGAAACTGATTGAGCTTGTATCTCTGGAAAGAACCAAGTAATTCCTAAACCTTCTAAAGGCAGATGGCCATTTTCAAGCCCCTCGTCTGATATTCACACCGTACATGACAAACTATAAGCTAAAAATCATTAAATATCTTCAGATTTTCAACTCGCATTTCTCTTGTTAGGCGAAGCCCTGCCAACAGTGCTCCATATTCTGCATCAATGTTTGTGGCCTGAAAACCAAATCTTAGTACACAAAGGATTTTATATCCCTTTAGGCTGATCAGAAGTACTCCTACCCTAGCCTTCTACTCACTTGATGACCTGTTAACGTACAACTCCCAATATGGACCCTCTGAGGCCTCTACTTCCTTTTCCATAGGCTCTGTGAACTTTGCAATAAAAGCTACCAAGGCTTGCCCCTTGGTTACTAGTCTTGGCCTGTACTTAATGTCAAACTAGGCTAGCTCGACTACCTACTTAAGTAGACGACCTAAGGCATCTATCTTCTCCAAGATCTGCCTAAGTGGGAATTGCGTGAGCACTTCAATGCTATATGCTTGAAAGTAAGGTCACAACTTCCTTAATATGATCACAAGGTAGTAACAAGCTTCTCCATTAGTGAGTGTCTCATCTCAGCATCTAGCAACCTCTTACTCACATAATAAACTAGAAATTAAGCTCCAACTTCTTCTCGTAAGGCTGCACTAAGAGTATGCTGAAATACTTCTAGGTAAACAATAATCTTCTTACTATCCTTTGGTTTGCACAAAAGAGGAGCTTGACCCATATATTCCTTTAGTTATTGGAAAACAACCTTGCACTTCTCAGTCCACTCAAACTACTTTGCTTTCTTTAGTGCATTAAAAAAGGGGATGCACTTATTTGTCGCTTTCGAGATAAATCTGTTGAGTGCTATAACCTGGCCATTAAGGCTCTTTAAATCCTTGATTCTAGTTGGGGATCTCATGTCAATAAGTGTCTTAATCTTCTCAGGGTTTGGCTCATTTGTTTGATAAAATCTCACAAAATACTCCTATCTACTGGCTTGGGAGGCCCATAAACCCCTTATGATAAAAACAGTCTGAAGATGATTTTGATCCAACTTCAAGTGGATCCAGTTTTGACACACTTGAACATGAACTAGACCAACCTGGCATCCTCCCTTCCAAGCCGAAGCTACTGCCCCTCTATGCCCAACAGCATCAGGGCCATATACATATTCAAAGCCCATGGTTTTAAAAAAACCTCTCTACGTTAACAAAAGGCATTGCAGTATCGGACATAAAACATATCCGGGTCATATTTCTGCATGAGTTGCTTGCATCTTTGAACTGTAGAGGTACAGCCCAAACCACTACACTTCCAAGCCATAACCCTCATGATTCATGAGGAAGCTGTTGTGGGACAACTTCCTTGAACCCCAATAACAGGTGATCAAATTTCTGACTGAGTTCTTGGATAATTGTCTCCAATTCAAAGTCCCTGGAAATGCTATCCTGCATTATGTCTTCCTCCTCCTGATTAGAAGCATCTAAGTCGCAGTACTATGCTTGTGGATTATCAATCAGAGTGGCCTCGAGACTGGTCTGCTCCTCCCTGTCCTTGATTTCTTGGATTGTGAGTCTTCTTTTCTATGTACAAATAGTCAGTTCATGCACTCTTTTTCTTCTACCACGATCCATTTGCAGAAGGAGAGATGAATATGGTATGATTTGCATTCCCGTATTCTCCATCTCAGATGCATCATTAAGTTCAGTAATAGTTAATGAGTTTGAATTAGAACTTGATTAGATCTCAGATTGGCAACATTCAAGATTACAGAAACACACCAAAACAACCATAGCTGAAAAGTAAAGAACCAATTTAAAGGTTCCAAAAGATAAGGCCCATTTGTACTAGGCAAAAAGACCAGTGTTTGTCTAAAAAGGATAATCCGATACAAAAACTGAGCAGTGAATTGGAAATAGGCCTACAAAGGGATGACCTAAACCATCATATTGAACAGATAACCCCAGTCTCTGGCCTGGTGTCAAAGTGCCTCTAATCCAATCTGATAGCATCATATTGATGTCTTGTTGATATCCCAATTCTGAATAGGCTTCATATCTTGTAAAGGCATTAAGTTCTGGTCTTCCATCTGCTGTCCATCCAGCAGCATAGGCTGGGCAGATAGAGCTTGTCTTTCAACCCTCACAGACATTAAAGGAGAGTTCTAAACATGGAACCCATTACATTGCATCTGTACATTAAAATGAAGTGACTGAGCTCTAAGCTCAGCTGTCCTGCTTGTATCACCACTCTAATGAGAATAAAGCAGTCTGACATTAGTCAAGCACATGGTACCATCTGAGAGAATAACTATCCTCAAGGTGTGAGTGCTTCCCAGCTTATAATCCTCCTCTAATCCCGTATAAACTGTTGGCACCTGCAAATTGTCATAGATACTGTGGTCTCTTCCTACCTCACCATTACCCTTCTGGGATACAGAACAAATTCCCCCTAACTCAGTACCTAGTCCATCATCAGATACTAGCAAGTTGTGATTAGGAGGTAGCTGCTGCTGCTGAGGTTGCACTGCCCCCCTTGTCCCTCCATTATATCATCCAAATCATTGTTCCTTAGTCATTCAGGTGTAGGAATATCCTCAGATTCCACAGGTTCACTGGGTGTGGAAGGAGGTGAATGTACAGGTAAATTAATGGGGAAAAAGGTGGGGTTGTCATTAATATCAGCTCTTCTTACATCAAAACGGTGATAGATAAATTCACCATTGTCAAAATCCAGATGTATTGTGGTAGTATGCCTGGAAGGATGGTTTGCAAATGCTCTTGCATCATCCACAAAGTGCACCTGATTCATATCCACTGCAATACTGACATTAAAGATGCTTCTAACCCTCACCAGTTGCCCTTGTATGGCTGCAGAAATCTGATGTGGAGTCCATCTACAAGAATCTGATTTATGGCAAATGCACCCACTAGAAAAACACATTCTGAAGAGCTTTTCATATCCGCACTGAAGCCAAACATGAGTATCATCATCAAGGTTTAAGGAGAAACCCATGAACAGAGGTTCCTGAGGCCTAACTTTGACCCTTCCTCTCACAAATCTCAAATTCCTTGGATATCCAGAAGGCCAATCTATCCATTCAACAGGTCTAATCATGGCAGCTAGATATTCTGCAAAATTAACTGTCAAATACTCCAGTGGAAGCCCCCTTATCTGCACCCAAACTGGTATGGAGGTAACATGCAAACTATATAACCTCAAGTTAGGCCAACGTGTGAAATGCATTTGAGCTCCCTGGACAGCCCACGGAGCATTTGCATGCACATATTCCTTATCTTCCTAATTTTCAAAGTAAAAAGCATAAATTTTTCCAACCTGTCCTAAAACATGAAAAGAATCTCGCAAGTTCCGTGCTATCCTGAGAATAGTTTGAATCCCTCTAGGGGAGAAGTCTCTTTCATCCAACAGATACCCAATTAGGCAGTGATCCTAGCTCGCTCTGCTTTCCTCCAACCTTTGAGGACCATGTCTTGCCCTGGTAAGCACTTCTTCCTGCATGTCTTCCTCCATAGCATCCAAGTCAACATCAGACTCACTACCGCTGTCTGTCCATCCCATTTCCCGGTATCGTGACATCTTGTTAGGAAAGTAAAATGTGCAAAGTTTGATTTTTAAGCAAGATAAAACGCTGAAGAAACTTCCAGAACAGACATGCAACACAACAACAGCCTCTTTCTTTAACATGCAAATATTTAAGAGCTTGGGGACAACCTTAATTACAAATCAGGTAATCAACAGGAAAACTTAAAGAAACTGAAACAGAAAACATACAAAGACTGTTGTGCAAGTAATAATTAAGGAAAAGCTGGTTGGATTTTGGGTAACAAAGCTACAGCTTTAATGAAGAGGACAAGACAATTGGGGAAGTAAGAAAGACGAAGTCTGAAAACTCTCACTTGGAGAAGGAAAACTAGAATTTTTTTGGTTAGAATTGCACTTTATTTTTTGGGTAGACATATTTCACTTTATTTAAACTCGTGCTTTAAATGAATTATTTCTTTGTAAAAAAAACGCAGATGTATAAAGCATTTATTTATTATGAGCTGGAAGTATATATTTATTGACACTATAATTTACTACATTCCAAACATTTATCGTGCGATCCATCAATTTATTTCTCCTAACTAAAAGGTTGGTCTTTTAACTTTTTAAAATAAATATAAAAGAGAAAAAAAACCTAAAAAAAAAAAAGTGGAAAGCACATGAACAAATACGGTAGAAGGATAAAATGATGTGAGCTATCACACATTATGTATGACTGTTTTGTTTAATTTACGGACAAGTATCAAGTAATGGTAGTTAAAATTCAAGAATTATGGCTGAAAAGTTTCATTTTTAAAGTTTTTTAAGACCATTTTCATACTAATGTTAATAATGTCAGATAATGGAGGAAGCTAAATTGTTCTAAAATATGAAAAATCTAAAAAGGCAATTATGCAACATTCTGTGTAGGTTCAATGGGAGTGAGGTCTAGATTCACTGGGTCTTACTCAGCCCAGCAAGTATTTTACCCAATAAATCTGGTGCAAACTAGATTTGTAATTTAATGGTCCGGATATGAGTTACAACCACAAAATTCAATAAATGAGTCCAGTCAGATATCCATTATTTCATTGCCCTTTCTTGTAACATTTCAAACTAGGAATTGACAGGATGGATTAGGTTAAAAATCCAGAAAAATCATTCGAAATTAGAGTTGACCTGGACATCTTCCTTTGCTGCTTCACGGCTTCCTCTTACTAATTTCTCTGAGTTTGATTTGCAAATTAAATAAGTGATTTACTTCATGTTACGATATTCAACTTCTTACTAAATTTTTCTTCTTTAAATTTTAGTTTTGAGGTTACAAATAGATTTTTTTTTTTTTTTTGATATTATGATTTCTGATTGATTCAAAACGTTCTTCTGCATTTCAGAGTGAAATGACGATTCATTGGTATTTTTTAATTTAAATTTCAGTCTGCCAGTTTCTATAACTCTCATCATTACTTAGCTATACAATATTCCAAATTATCTGCCCTCTTTCTTTTTTTTTTTTTTATTTAACTCCCTATTCTGATTTTTTTTCTTCATTTATTCATTTAAAAATATTTTTTTTTATTTATTTTCACTTCCTTCTCCTTTTTCTGGTATTTCTTTTGTCAGCCACTATCAAAGTGCAACTTATTCCTTCCTAACTTCTCTATCAAAAATTAACTATAATGCTGCAATATACATTGGATAATTGTGTCTCTCGTCTAAGATAAATATTGCTTATATTAATTTTGTATTAAAGAGTAAAAGACACCCAATTTTTGTAAGTCTCTACAGAAAAAAAAAATTTCTTATTGCATATAAAAATATTCCTTTTAAGCATAAAATTAATAATAAAATGAAATAGCTAAGACAAATGGATTAGCCGTTAAAACATATTTTATGCAAAGTGTATTTGTGTGTAGCATATTGATCAACATCTTTTGCTGAGTTTTCTTCATCATCGCATTGTAAGCACATATATCTTGCCCCACATCTGAAAGCACGTCATGCACAATTTGGTACATAAATTTATTTTTAAATAAACTAAATTTTTATATCTTTGTGATTTCAAACAAGGGATTAAAATTTTAAGGGCAAAGATATTTTGAGATATTTTAAGAAAAGTTTGATTTAATCTTTTCTGTGAAGTCACTAGATTACACATATAAAGAACTATGATTGAACGTAATATATAAAGAAAGATAAAACTTTCTGAAAGTTATCAACTGCACTTGAACGAAATGCTCTCCACGTAAGTTTTGAATTTGACATGCTGGAAATATTCCATCCTAGTTGTCATAATCTAAGTGTATATTTTACTTATTTGTTATGAGCACAGGTTATTTGATTGATTTATTGAAGATGGTTTATAAAAGATAAAGATTGAGAATGGTAGGTAGGGATAGTTTATGCTAGTAGTACGAAAGGCTGAGAATGGTAGGTTATGAGGAGACAGGCTGGGGGACAAGGCAGCTGGTCAGTGCTAATGAGCTTAGTCAAGCAAGGAATGTTGTTTCATGACAAGTTAGGATTTGGGTTGGGAAGAATCCTCTTGGGAACATACCTTATTTTTGAAAGAGGGAAGATTTTCTGACTTCGGTGATTTAGTACAGGCTATCAACAAGGAGAGAGCAATTAACGGATAAATAGGATCAAGGGGTCCGACGATCCCTATACTTGCTCTTGCTCGAGGGATTTACGAGTTAGAGGCAAGGCGTGAAATGCCCTCCCTCTATGCACCGCAAATGACGCTTCAATCTAATCCTATTATGCCATGTTTCAATGAGATTCCCAATGTGTTTTATGGAGAAAGAGGATCTTTGTTCCTCATGACTAAATTAACCCTTAACAGTGAGCTAAGTGATTACTAGTCGACATAATGGCTCAACTCTATTAGTTCAGACCTTAATGATGCCGAGGTATACACGCTAATGGGCAAGGTCATAGACGTGGGGATACTTGATCTAAGTAGCTTTGGGATTTTAATTGTTTGAGCACATCTATGAGATAATGTGATAATTTTTTGTCAAGTCAGCATGAGATGACATAGATCAAGGAGCAATCTATATTGTCAAATTCTATTGAAAAAATTAGAATTGCAGTATGTTAGGGAACAAATAACAACCTACAACCTACACATTAACAGCTTTACACAACAAACTAATATAAACATGGAAGTTTTGATAAGCTAAGGCAGAAGGCAATTCATTCCAAGATAATGAAAATTCATATACAACATTCATTCAACCTAATTAATTTCAACTCTGTTATATTTATCACTGAAAATTAGTTGGAATAGAGCTGTGAATATGCATTAGATAGCCAAAAGTGACTAATATAAAGTTGTATTTTCTTGTGCAACTCACTTAAGCAAACTTTCGGGCCTAATGACAGCATATCACACGCATCATAAGTCTATTCCAAGACGAGGAATTATCATAATAAAGATGATGTTCCTTAAACTTGTAGTACATTGATATCACAATAACCAATCAAGCATATTGTCAATTTTTCTTGTATTTATGTCATCTTAAACTAAGAAAGTTATTTTGAAGTAAACCAAGAAGCTTCTTATCAGAACAAGTTGTAAAGATGCATAACATGAAACATATATTAGTATAATCATAAATAGCTGGGCTTAGACTGAAATTGTAGAGCAAGAAGCAATTGATGCAAAATCATTATCAAGCTTAGTATTGCAACAAAACAAAAGATATTAAGAACTTCATCATCAAAACCAAACCATATAAAGATCACACAGAGTCCCACAATTATTATACTTTTAAATTATTTCATAATTATTGCAAAATGCACTGGATATAAGTTTGATTAACCATATAGCATAGTTTTTTTTAACTAATAAATAATTTATATTCATGTTTTACAATTTAATCGTGCATCACACATATATTATTTTAGTTTTGTACTATCATCACTCAATCCTTAAAATTTATATTTCCAAATGAGAAAATTGGTTTTTTTTTTGTCTGGATTGATATATTCCACTTTAATTAAAAGTGTACTCTAAATTCATTATTTCCTTGTGAACAACCAAGAAAAATGTATAATTAAAGCTCCATTTTTTGCCCATAAATATTGGAGAAATATACAGAAGTTATTCAAAATATATAATAAAATATTAAATAGAAAAATACATAAAAAGAAATTAAGGTTAATGACAATAAACTAAGGTATATTGTTGTAATCTTTAAAATGAGATTTTGCATCATCACAAGAGATTCTTCCTCAATCGATGTAAATAATGTTGACATGCTTGTCTTTAGCAAGCAACAATCCGAGTGTAATGTCCTAGGATACAACTCGAGTGTAATTAGTTTTATCTCACAAACTCTTGCATAGAATGTGAAATAGAGTGCTTTCTCCGGACCCCTTTCTTTTATCTATCCAACCCCTGACGCCTTTCTTTATCCAACAGTGTAATATGGTTGCAGAGTAAGAAAGAATAGCTAAAAGAGTTGCATCAAAAAGTGAAAAGAGGTTTTTATAGATAGAGAAAATAGCTAATTGTTAATACAAATAAAAATTTGTACGTTAACAGAGGTTAATGCCATAACGGAAACGATGAATGGTATTTGATGCCATCCATAATGCTGCTTTTGTACGTTAGCCATAAAACATTTGAAAGTCGCTTCTGTTATTTTTATTATATTTCCAAGTTCGATAACTATGATTGCATTTTCCGTTTAAGACATACAAAAAAAGACAAAAACTGATCAAAACGTTATCAAGGCTTTTGCAACAAAAAAAAAAAAAAAAGGTTTTTCCATGTTTTAAATACAAAGCCTGCTTTATTGTCTTTCACTTCACTGCCTTTTGCAACTAAAGGCATTTACAAAAAATTAAAGCACGAAACACAACGTCTCTAGAAATTAAAGTAACAGCTACAAATTCAAATAAAATTTAAAATTAATTAAAAAACAAATATATCATTAATTTTTCATATTCTCAATTTTTATAAAAATTAAAATAAATATTCATTATATTATGTGAAACCAAAACTTCCACAAATCATAACTAATTTCATAATTTAACACAACACATATCATAAATTTAAATGAGATATTCACAAGTCATGTATTTTTTTCAATTTCATGTGTATACATTACACATGTCCATAAATAATATTTCAAATATAAACAATAAAACAAATTATAAATTTATAATTTATCGTATCATATAATTAAAAAGTCACATAATTAATCATTTTATGTCACAAATATATATGTGAGAAAATAATCACAAATTATTATTATTATTCACATATTTTTAATATATTTCAAAAGCATTCAGTAGAATTTTCTTATATAAATAAACGAATTTTATATATTATATATTTTCTCGTTAACAAAATAATGTTTCATAGAATAGTAAAAAAATATTCTTTTTAAAATAATAAATATTTTTTTATTATATTTTTATATATAATATTAAATAAATAAAATATTTTTTATCATCTTAATATTTTATAATTATAAATATAAATAAATAAGATTTTCCGTAAGGTATCGATATATCATCAGATTGATACTTAAAATTTAACGATCCGGATCTCCTGCTCATTTTTAGAGATGAACAGAGATGAGCAGGCTGTTCATCTTAATTGGAGAGCCGGGAATCCAATTCAAAAATTTAGCGCGGGTGCCAATGCGAGGACATAATCAGACTACGGGTTATAGCCAGTAATAGGCTTTTTCACATCAACGAAAATAGCTATTTTTGCTTTGACCCATGGACTTTTTCATTTTTTCAGAACAGCCGAAGACATATAATACAGGACCAAATGAATTTGCAGATTACATACAACCAAAAATGGAAGTGGCACATTGGATGACGGAATTGCGTATAATTGTTTAGGGTTCTATTCCGACTACAATGGGCAAGAACCAGAAAATGGGATTGAGGTTTTGGTGAAACAGTAAAACCAGATGATTCAGCAGAGCAAGGAGAAGGGCCACTTCTGTCATGATTCATGATGGCTTTACAGACAAACACAACACATTGAAAAGTTTGGTGGTGAATAATGTTTAATTTTTCTCAATTAATTGCCCTCGAATTTTTTGTTATATTTTTCATTTTAGTAGAGGTTGCTTCTAGTGATTTTTGGATATCTGAAACTGGAATTGTACAGATTTTCTGACAAGAGAAATAACCTTCTGTCTTTCACAGTGTGTTTATATGCATATGATATGTTGATATAGCCTGCTTCTCAATGCCTATTCATACTGGGGATCAGGTTTGTTTCCTATTGTCACTTACTTAAAATTCGGTAACTCACTTTAGATCATCATATGGCTTTAATGTTCTAATTCTAGTTAATATCACTTGGTAATTTGTGGCTTTTTAGGTGGATTTGGCAGCCGTTTAGAGATTGTTAGCAGGGTGGAAGGTAATTTAAATTTTTTTACTGTTCAGATTTACATTTTTTTTATACTATCTTGCAAATAATAATAATTTTTTTATTGTTCAGATTGTTAGTGTGTATATGTGCACTGTACTGGAGAGGTCCAACGAGCAATTACTGTTTTGCAGAAAAGATATGGAGATAGCATGCATAAAGTTTTGCATGTTGGTGATCTCTAAATTGCTAAAGGAGGAGGAAACTGAAGCTTGGGGGTGTAGAGCCCTTGTCCGCAGAGGCATTGTGCCTGCATCTGGCTGATATCAAGTCTTCTCTTCCTTACCGGCCAAAATCTTTTTCTCTTGTAATTGTTTCAGATGCTGTTGATTACTTGTCTGCCAGATACCTCAACAAAACTCTTCCAGATCTTGCAAGGCTGTCATGGGATGGTATAATGATGTTTACTCGTAACATTTTTTTTATTATTATTATTTTAGACAAATTACACTCACATCTTTAAGCTTTATTGTAATTAAATTTATGTCTCTTGTATTTTCAAAAATATACACTCATTTCTTTTTTCATATACACTCATATCCTTTTTCATATTTTAAACCTATATTCACTTCTCTTAATGCAGAAAAACAAAAAAGATGAATACATATTTGTGAAAATAGAAAAAGTAAGAATATAATTACACTAAACCCAAAAAAAAAAAATCAAGTGTAATTTACCAAAATTTTTAAACTTGTCTATCCATAGAACTTGAGATTCTAAAGAAAGACCTTTAATCTAATATTTTATAGACATATTTCGGTCCACCCGAAGTAGGACCAGTAATGTAATAGAAAATACCAGAAGTAGGACCCACAATAGAGTAATGTAATAGAAAATGTTATTTCAGAAAAGTGCTTCACAACTTTTAGAAATTAATCATTTTAATAATGAATATGCAATCTCAAGTCCAGTACAGTACCTATTCATAGGGCAGAAGTGGTTTTTGAGTTTACTAAACTATACCCCTTAAATATCTTATATATGACTTGAACAATTGAATGTTCTTTTATAGGAAAAATATCTCTATTTCAAATAAATTAGCATTAAATAATTAAAATATTATAATAATATAAATAATTTAACATAAAAAATTCTAAATTTTAAGGAGAAAAATTACGGATAAAAAGATATCTACTATATTATCAAAATTATAAGATAACATATATAAAATTTTTCAACTACAACCTCATAATCTCCTAATCATTATTCTTATATCTCTCTTAAATGTCTATAAGGATAACATAATTCTCATATACATTCACATCATTATCTCTCTTAACCAATATATATAATTTAAATATTTGATTAATAAGTACTTATAATTCTAATATAAAATAAAAATCTAACTTAAATAAAAAGATAATTTATAATAAAAAAATCAACACTAATAAATAACAATTAAAATTTGGATCTTGCTGAACGTCTTCTACGAGTGAATTTGATACGTCAGTGAAACTTGAGTTTCTAATAGAATATTTGTGCCGGTAGTTTATAACTTATTTGGGCAAAGATTCCTTGGACACTGACATTTCATAATATTTGCTGATGCAGGTGTTCCAAGTTGCCAAAAAGCCAAGTTTGCATACGTTTCGAAATTTGGAAGAGCGTTGAGTCAATGCTACATGAACATTGACAATATATTTACCAGTTTGGCTGTGTTCAGGCCCGTAGTTTGATTCCTATATTTAAAGGGTAATCATTGTACTTGATACAATACTAGTTTTTCTAGATATTTATATTCCATTACATTTACTCAAATAGTCTTGCAAAATTTGTCTGTGATTTTTATTTTTATTAAACCAGATGTGCAGTTTAAGAAACACTCCATAAAAATAAATAATGATAATCTAAAATCCATTATTATATATGGAGCTGCTTCAACTGTAATACCACAGAAGAATTGTAATAAAAAACTGAACAGACTAACTGCATAGCTGCGCCAGCACCTGAGCTTCATCAGGTGATAACAAGGAAGGATTATTACACAAATTATTCTACATTCTATTGCTTAGGAGTTTCCATTTGATGTCAAATAGTGAGCCTCACGCAATGCAGCGATCTAGTATTAATTGATGTCAATTTTTTATTTTTTGAGGCAAATATAAAAAAAAAAAAAAAACTTAAACATTTTAACATTTTACTTATATAATTTCTTCCAAAAAGAAAATTTGTGATTACACGTCACTCAATATATAGATTGTTAACAAACTATTGTCTACATATATTAATTAATAAAAGCTCAAAACTGAAAAATAATAAGTTAGTGAACAAAAATTAATTATTCATTCAAAATAAAATGAAAAATGATTATAATGACCTAATTCTAAAATTTTAAAATATAGGGAGCCATCTAGATAGTGAAAAACCTGTGCAGTTGATGACTTGTTAAGACTAAGATCCTTTGTGAGTGATCACAATTATAAACACAAAAATTTGAGGAGTATGATGCATACTTACTTTTACAAAATAATTACTGCTGTAGTGTTCCCTCCTAGGAGATTATACGTATATAAATTGTATGATTTTTGAATAAAATTTTATATATTTATTCAGGCATAATGTAAAATTGATACACAAAATGTTACTTATACACTCAATGAATTACAATCAATACATATCACATACAGCACATACAAACATATGACTATATAATGATAATTCGTAATTATCCAATTTATTGAATATGAAATATGCTATGTGCCAGGGTAAAAAAATAATAACATGGAACCCTGCCATAGATCTTTAGGATCAAAGGAGAGAGAAAATATGTATAAAATTATTTAATATATATATATGTTACTTAACATTATTGCAATGCACTAAATCAAAACTTAATAATAAATCATGGAGTTTTATTTTTATCGGTAGGGTTATTTCATAAATTATCTCTTTTTTCTAAACAGAATAGTTTTATAATTATTATCCCTTTTTTTTTTCACCTCACCGAACCCACCCAACCATCAAGCGATCCCCTTAAAAGTGACAACTAGTCAACCATCTCCATCTTCCTTTTGGCAGGTCAGCCATCCAACGGTGGATGAGAGGACAACAAAGCAGGGTGAGCTCCCCCACCCCTCACTTCTGTAGCGGGCATTTAAATGTGATTCTACAACAAAATGCAATTAACCCTTAAAGTAAGTATTAGCATCACATAATCTTCATAAAGTTTTAAATACTACAAATAACTCCTTAAGTTTTAAAAAAATTGAAAATGTTGAAATTCAAGTTAAAAAATAAAATAAAAATAAGCCATTTGTGATTCTTTTTAATTTTTTTACGTGAATTTTAAATAATTTGTAAATAAATTTTCTTTTAAACTAAATTATTATTAACGAAGATTGAATCTCTAATGCATTTAAGGCATAACTAAAGGCAATTACTTTAGATAAATTATTGTTAAAATTCGATTCAATTGCATTTGTTAGAAGTAAAGTATATGAATTTTTTTCTCTACTACTTTAAATTTACTGCACAAAAAAAGTTAAAAAAAGTTATAAATGACCCATTTATTTCTTTTTATTTTTAAATTTGTATTTTAATATTTTCAATTTTTTTAAACCTTCATAAGATTATCCGTAAAATTTGAAACTTTAAAAGATTATATGATATTAGAACATAATTTAAAGGGTTACATAATTTATATACATGGCGACATTTATGGTGCTATACATCGGTTCATTTCTACTAACCAAATAGTTTGTCTTTGAATTTCATGTGTGTGTGTGTGTGTGTGTGTGTGTGTGTGTGTGTGTGTGTGTGAGAGAGAGAGAGAGAGAGAGAGAGAGAGAGAGAGAGAG
>JANHAO010013629.1:0-15760 GCA_026873985.1 Saraca asoca
AATCTATATTTTGTTTTCAAGAAAAGCCATGTGAGAAGCATGACAGATGGAATGGACCAGCAGTCAAGCAGCATGACGCTTGTCAGTGATGTGTATTGATACGCCTTCACAACTGTTCACATTTTATTTTGATTCATAAGGAGGGCCCAATAGTCAGAAAGAAAACATTTCATGTCATGCTACAGCAATTTGGAATTTTAACTGCAATATATTTTATGTTCACATATAGCTTCACCACAATTTTTTGCATTGATCTGAGCTACTGTTGCTCAAGCAGCTTGTATATAAAGATTTTAACACAGGCCACCTACATAAATGCATATCTCTACCATGAGTAGAGACTTACCAAGAAAATTTGCCTCAACATCAACCAATCCAAGAAGTATGTAATAATACCATTTTGCCTGCATTGTCAAAAACAAGGATTAAAAGAGGCATAGATAAAGCCTCAATTCTCACTAAGAGGCAGCATTCCGACAGCCTCTCCTATGGGGCAATTTATTTTTATCTAAAACAGAAATTATAGATCATTATTTCCTAGCATAAAATTCAAACTTCATGATAGAACTACAGGTTTCATGAGTTCAGTAGTTTTTATGGTTTGAAATTGAAACCTGCTTCCATAGAATATCAACAAAATTTGCATATTGGTGAAGCCACATTCAATGGATGGAGCATCTAATTATTTACGTAATTTATTATCCATCTTCCATATCCTTTTAAGGAAAACCATTTATGGAGCATCTTGGTAGGTAGCCAAGATACCATTCTTTCCCAATATCATTTTTATCAGAGAAACAGAAACCAGGTTTTTCCAAGTATACTATGCTGATATGAACCCCTTGTTACAACCTCATGTTCATTATATTAGTCAATGAATGAAAATTACCTCTTTAAATAACCAAGAAAGCAATAGGAAGGTTAACATAAACACAATTATTAGTTTAAATATTCTCTGCAGCAACTGCATTTACATTCAAACCTAACAAAACGTAAAATAATAAATTAAATTGTGCAAAATAAAGCATTTCATATTTGATAATATGTAATGACAATAAACACAAAACCACCAACAGAGTGGAGTATAACCTTAAATGCTTTCCTCCGGTAAAGTAGAATACTTCCATAGACAATTGCCAAGAACACATAGTTTAGGAAAGATTGTGAAGTTGGTGCATCAATTCCTGTGATGATAAAAGACAATGGTTGTGATAGTTATTCAAAAACCAAAACTGGCAATAAAATCAACATAATTCATTGAGAGAGGAGCTGAGAATTTTTCATTACAGAAATACAAGATCAGTGACTTCAACTCAAGGACAGGAGGGAAAAAATAAAGTTCTTTGTATCAACTCAAGATAGAAAGGCCAACTCTGTCCTTAATTACACATCTAGAAAGTGATGGAAGTTTCAACAAGTGGGGAACCAATAAGCTGCATAAAATATCTTATGAAAATTCACTGACTTGCCATCATTTATAAGAAAGCCAAATATAGAATCATAGATTAAAAAAATAGGCGAGAAAGGAAGGATTGCTACAAACTCAAAATAGGGTGTTACAAATTGGATGTTCCAAACATCCAAGGCCATCAATAAAATCATAAGATGCTAAAGAGAGACAACAAAATCTGAAGATGATAGCATATTGGAATCAAAATAAACCTCTATTGGCCAACTCCGACGATGTGAAGCCAGTAGAAGTGATCAGAAGAGAAAGAAACTGTCCCAACCCGAGACCAATTAACGTCTTTTTGGTCCAAATATGATTAAAAGCAACCATTTTTCACCTACTCTGCTATACTATATGCTACACCTAGAGAAAACGAATCCAAAAAGAGTCAAAATTTGAAAATTTGCAGAGACCCTATTGAGGAAACACCATTAATGAGCAACGGCAGGGTTCAAAAGGGTTTATATTGCAGAGAGATCCAAGAAAATAGTGAGGGGCAGCTTGCGTGTGTCACTGTGTATGACCCAAAATTCAAAGTCTTCATGAGAAGGTTCCTGCGTTGCAAAGGAAGTGACTGAAAAAGAGATTTCATCTAAAGTGGCATATTGAAACCAACGGCTGTGCCGAGTTCCCAATTTCCACAGGAAACCCACTAATTATTGCCCAGAGATGACATTAAACACTTCTTTCTTTTCTCTCTCTCTTAATACGAATTAGGCACAAATCATGCAGCAACATTTGATTGAGCTGTTCTCTTGCACGAGATGATAATTATATATGTGTTATTGTATTTGGACTGGCGTAAGCATTTGTAAATATTGGCAAATGTCAAAGAAGTTGGGATGAGCTGAGATGAATTCGACTCAATTTTTTTTGTTTCTTTTAATATTGGAGGGTGCAAGTATGAATCTAAAATTTTTGGTAAGTTTTTTATTACTATATCACATCAAACCTAAACGCTTGAATCATAAGATGATTAATAATAAGAAAAAGAAGATACTTTTGGAGGATGTAACGTGTGGAATAATTCAAAATCAGATATATTTAAATTGTGTAAATCTGATTTAACGCGATTTTATTTGATATTATTTAGTTAACAATTAACTTTTATCCTAAAAAGAATGAGAGATGGGGGAGAGAAATAAAAAAAAATTGACTAGATAGACGTCAGAATAAATAAAAATAAGCTTTGAATAAAAAAATTTTAAAGTAATTTTCACTTATAATTAAATCAGATAATAAATATAAATAATTTTTTAATTTTTTAAAATTCATTATTTTTTTGTAAATAATATTTAAAAAGTTTGTTAAATACATAATTGAAAAAATCACATCTACGGTGCTTTTTAGGAGTAACAAACGAATGATTTAAATAGATTTAAATTAACTAATTAGAAAATGGATCATTGTTGATGTATTTATTTACTTATGACTCAATTAAAATTTTATATAAATTATGAATTGGTCCATGACTTATGCATAAAGGATAAAGGATGAAACCCAATCTTTTGATTTATACATTTAACTATTGTTATTTTTATATAATTTTATTCTATTATTTTTTTTATCACTACAATTTCTCTACCACTATGCTGTTTTGCTAGGACTATTAGAAAATAATGCTTATTATTAAAAATTTTAAAATTATATTTTAACTCTTATCTTAAAATATTAAGATGGATGAATAATAAATAATTAAGATTAGATGTTTAATAATTCTTTTATTAATGGATAAACATTTTACCTATTTATTTGATCTGTTTAACATTATGGATGAATTTGAATAAATTCAAAGCTAAATGGATTAAATGAATTCATGTATATCCATCCATTTTGACACATTTGATACTTATGAATTATTTTTTTTTTTAGAAATTTATACATAATAATAACTAAAGGCAAAACATCTATATCCTAAAAGTTTTTCCTTTGGTATAGATATGCTACTTGAAAGTTTCAAAATATTGCGCCACCTGTTTCAAAATAACAATTCTAGAGCCTTTTTAACATTTATTTATCAGATTATAATATCACTCAATTAATATCAATAATTCCAAAAACTTCCCATAATATATAATTTAATTCATCTTAATTCTACACAATCAAATTAATTATCATCTTAATTTTTTAACCTAATTAAATTAATTATCACCATAATTTTTTTAGTCCAATCAAATCAATAAATTAATGTTAATTATAAGTTTTAAAATTAATTATAAAAACTTAACATGGATAATAGTAATATTCAAAAAATTTATATTTCTTATTAATAAACTCCATTATTCAATTAGCTTGATAATAAATTCAAAATAAATGTCTAAATAACACAAGAATAATATTTTCTTTTCATGTATAATTAAAATAAATATTAATATTTCATTTATAATTATAAATAAATATTATAATTAAATGTAATTAATATTTATAAATCTATTTAAATTATTTAATTATCAACTAATTAAAATAAAATAATTGCAATGTGTTTACCTTGGTTACATCATGAAAATATTATTTAATTTCTATTTATAATTAAAATAAATATAAGTATTTTATTATAATTATAAAATAAAAGTAAATTCATTTTTATACTATAATGTATTTAAATTATTTAATAATTAATTAAATTAAAAATAATTAAAAACTATCTATCTTGGTCAATTAAGTGAGATAAAAAAAAGGATATTAATTTGGTGTGATTTTAAATAGTTGATGTAATGTCACATTACTAACTTTTGGAACATGATTGATATGAATCACCAGGTGGTGACCAATAAATCTATGAACATTTTTTCTTTTCATAAAATCTTTATATTGGAAAACCATGAAAGCAATGTTGAAATATTAGTTGTGTGCATTCCAATTTAAAATATATGATATGCAATTTCTGATAAAAATATTTTCTTCAAATTTTTAAAATAAATAAAATCCTTTTATAAATTATAAAATATAACCCATTTGGACCTCTATCAGGTTAAGCGGACACAATTATTGAAAAGTAATTAAGGAGATCGTGTACCTAAAAGCATGCAAACATAGTAAAAGAAGTATGCTTTAACTAAGACAATTCTCAAGAATTCAAATAATCCAAAATGTTAAAAGAGTAAGTATAACCTGAGTACTCAATAAGTAGAGAATTTCTAACTTGATAAGTCCGTTGCCTATAAGAGGGTGGTGTAGGTGACCTACATAAAAAAAAGACACTAGTGACAGCAACTAAAGGTCATTGAAAGACACTACAATGCTTAATTCAATAGGGGTATAGGGAAAAAGCTTATGATAATATATCTTATGGTTTTGGGAGCATACTTGGTGGCCTTGTATAGCGATACAGTTATGGATAAAATGATCTAAGAGATTATATATGGCTACATGACTGATAGCTATATGGAGTGGTCACATGGCAAGGAGGACAGTACTATCTGTATGTTTGACAATGGTAATGACTCAAGAGTGAAGAATAGTACTATATTGGTATCAGAGCATGTCAGATTGTCAATACGAAGGGGAAATGGCAAGATGGTTGCCCAGGTGTTGCATCCAAAGGGCAACAGTAGTGATGAAAGTGGTTGCTTGTAAGAAAATTGGTCTACGATATTGCTTGGTGAAAGCCAATGGCATCAGGTAAGACCTAGGGTGGTGAGAAGGATAGTGGAATTTTAGACAATATCACTTTCTTCCCTCAACCCCCAAGCTTTAAGTGAAAGGTCATGTTATTTACTCATCCTTATTGATAGGGAGTAGTAGTTATCTTGGACTCTTGTGTGATTGATGGCAACACACAATAAATGCTCTACATTTATACAAGCACGTCATCATTACAACATTTTTAGTGTATCTTAATTTGAGTTGTTGTTTCTAATCATTTTATTTCGAGGTAATCTTGACTATTAAGTTAGGAAGATATATAAATTTTGTCCTTTCTTTTCTCCTTCACTTTCTCCATTTAAAGCTTTCAAGTCCACTTAAGCAAACTAAAGCGTCTTTTGCTTCCCTCGTGATATTCTACTTTTGTAAGGTCATTTTCCATTTCTTAAGATTCTTTGGTTCTTCAAGACTTTTTTGTGACATTTCATAGCTCTTTGATTGGTGGTTGTGCTGCAGTAAGTTCTCCTTTCTTATCTTTTCTTTCAATGCTTGTTAGTCTCTTCGTTGTGTTGGTATGGGTTGCTTATGTTTTGATGTTATTATTTTACAGTTTTAGCATTTCTTCTTACCCTTATGCTATCTTGTTGCTTTTCAGGTATGTTTGGTTTTTTGGTTTTTATCTATTTATTAGGTGAAGTAATGGTGTCTCCCTATGAGTGGCAAATGCAGCACTCCAAGTGTTAATGCTATTGTGGCAATTTATGAGCCAGATGACGAAGAAAGGATCTTAATTTTGGATGGGATTGATTCAATGACCTTTAGTAATCGAGTTGATTTAGATAGGCCATTTTCTCATAACGACGAAGAAGTCAAGACATCTTCCTTCTCTTCCTCAAATTTGCTAGTCCTATGGGTGCCCTCAGGTGAGGACGATAGGATAGTAAGATAGAGGAAGCCAGTAATACTTTGTGTGGTAGGAATGCACAACACATCTGACCTCCAATAATTCCCCGAGGTACCAAGTCCTGAGATAAAAATAGAGTGGAAAGGCCAACGGTTGTAAAAGATAACACTTATGGGTTAGGGGTTATGGATGCTGCTATAAGAAAGCAAGGTCAAAGCATCACCACGATGCACCAATCTAATTTGACCAGGTTTAAAAAGGCAATTTATGATGGGAATCATTGTGAAGGGGTAATCAGGTTTGTCATTCATCACCTAATGAGCAATTTTGCAACTATGACACATCTTCGTTCTTCATGCATTTGGTGGCATACGATTTGAAGTTTCAAGTAATCTTGTTGTTTACTTAGTTTGGGATGGAGCTAATAATGGCGATGGGTGTTGCCTTCCTAGCTTACTTACAATGTTTGGCTTATGATAAAAGCAGCCCAAATGGTATTCTTTTTGGCAAGGAAGTGTCAAAATCTGCAAATATTTCATTTCTTTAGTTAGGACATATGGAATGAGATGGTGTATTTCCAAGCTCGTCCTCTACATAGCACTAACAGAGGCCTCAAGATAGTGGCTAAGGTTCCTTCCAACCCAAAAATGAAAAAGGAAGAATTCTTTAGGGTTGAAAGGACATATAACCCTCTATATCTCCCTTGTTGGATAAACCTATAAAGGTGTTTCTATTTCACGGTGAGATGGCAATAACTAATCTGGAGCCATGTGTTCATGGATATTGATGAGCATGTTGATGGGGAGACCAGGACCATGATCCTTGCCATCCTAGAGCTTCTCTAGGAGAATCGCCATGACTTATCTTATAAAGCCTTTTTAAGTTTTTGTTATTTTAAACTTCATTTTCTCTTCCATTATTTGGTGATGCTAATCTTTTATGTTTTTTATAGGTGTTTACAATAATATGGTGTTGAACATTTTCAACCCTCCTTCTTGTAATGTTTTAGGTAGGATGAACATTCCTTTACCTTCCTCACGTAGCTCATCAAGCGAAAGCTATCATTCCGGCAGTGGGTGTCATTGTTTTCATTAGTCCAATTGGTCAGATGGTGGTCATCGATAGAGCCACTCAGCTAACGGTAGTGGTAGCAAAAAGAGCCACCAATAAAAGGGAACACCGAGATTGTCATTGTATGTATGCCTTTTTGAAACAACTTTGATTGGTGGACAAAAAAGGAGAATTGACTTAGTAAAATTTTAATGGAGAGACTAAGTTGACAAACATGTACTTTCATTTTATAGATAGGCTATGTACATTGGAAAACCTTTTGCACTTTATTTAAATTAAAAAACTAGTATTGGAGGATAATCTAACTATCATCATATGGTGACAAAATAATGTCTCATAAGGGTTGCATTCCAAGTGCAGGAGATGTCTTTTCCTTCAATTGTTTGGAGGCAATAAGCTTTGTTGTTTAATGCTTCTTATATGAGAAAGGGGCCTTCCCAATTAGGTGACAATTTTTCTTCCATACTTTTCTTCCTTAGGCCATCTACCTTTCTTAACACCAATGCCCCTAGTTCAAACTCTATCTTCCTCACTCTCCATCCATAAAAGTGGGCCATTTTCACCTTATATGCCTATAACCAAATGTGAGCTATCTTGTGGTCTTCCTTTACAAGATCTAGCTCTATCTTCATCATATCATCATTTTGGGCCTCATCATATTGCTTAAAGCAAGCGCTAGGTTCACCGATCTCAGCAGGGATAAAAGCCTCTTAGTTATAAGTTAATATGAACAAAGTATACCCTATGGCATTTTGGGGTGTTGTCTTATATGCCCATAGGATATTATGGAGCTCTTTAACCTATTTTCCATTGGAGCTTTCTAGACATTTCTTTAGTTCATCCAGGATAATGCGATTGGCCAACTTAGGTTGGCCATTTTTTTATAGGTGTTCCACAAAAGCAAACTTTTGGACTATGTGGAGAATTTGGCAGAAATTGGCAAAAGAAATGCTTATGAACTATGTGTCATTGTCAGAGATGAGGGTGCTTGGAATTAGGGGTGGAAATGAGTCAGGTCAAGCCAAGCTTTGTCTTAAATAAGCCAAGTATGTATTGCAAAACGATGACCTAAACCTGACTTATTAGCCTATATTAGGCTTTATTTAAGACTCGGTCTGGCCTGTTAGCCTATTTAAAGGCTTACATTCACATATAAGCCTTTAAAAATACCAAATAAAAATACCAAAAGGCCAAGGCTTAAAAGGCCTTAAATAGGCTAGTGGCCTATTTAAACCTATATATATAACATGTATATAATATTGCAAAAATTATTCCGAAAAGTTATGTAAGAACCTATTAACAAATAAAAGGAATAAATCCAAATACTCATAGGTCATAATACAAAATTACAAATTCAAGTATCCAATATCCAATTACAAATCCAAACAACACCAAATTCCAATAACATACAATAAACAACAAATAAAAACTAGTTAGGGCTAACTAGATTAGGTTTTGTTTTTTTCAATAACTAGGCTAGTAATGTACTTGCCTAGTCATTTTCAGCCCAAGGGATGAATCAATTCTCTTTGCCAAAGTCATTAAGGAAGCGTTCAGCCTTCTTAGTTTATTTGATTAATTTTGGTATTTTGACTTCGTAGGTGCAATTTATCTATCCCACTATTAGCTGAGAGTCATTTTCACTTTTATTCTTCTAATACCTACTTCCTTGGCTAGCATGCATCCAACAATGAGTGCCTCATACTCCTACTATTTGTTTGTGGCTTTGAGCTCAAACTCGTGGGAGTATTCTAAGGATACATGCTCTAATACCTCTAGGATGATTCCCACCCTACTTCCTTTTCCATTTGACAAATCGTCAACAAAGAGCATCCAGGTGAAGGGGTCATAGGCTACTTTAGGTGTTTGACTTAGGTGAGTTATTTTAGTGACAAAATCGGCAAGGGCTTGAGGCTCGATCACCTTTCTATATTCATAGTTAATATCATATTCATTTAATTTGATAGACCAATCGACTAATTACTTGGCAAGGTTTGGCTTCTCAAAAACTTGACGTAAAGGCTGGTCTATTTTGACTACTATTTGGTGGTTTTGAAAGTATAGTTTGAGGTGTTTAGATAATATGAGTAATGCATAAGTTAACTTCTTAATCTTTTGGTAACATGCTTTCGTTGTATATACATAGTTTCATTTCAAGAACCCATTTTTGTGTTTTACATTGAAAAATCTCCTCATTCATTTTTTCCATATCTTCGAGTGTTAATATACCACCTATGAAGAATTACTTGTGGTGATTATGTCCTAGATTGGTTGATTTAAGGTTTTGTGCATTTTGTTCAAGTTTAGTTCTATTTAAAGGCATTTAGTTAAATTTATTAGGCTGTTGTAGTCTAGATCGCCTTGATTTTTGTGTTTAGTGGTGATTTGTTGCTCTCTAGAGAATGATTTAATGCTAATTCAAATTTGGGTAGCTTTGTTTTTTTGTGTTTTGGCTTGGATGTTCCATAGTTTAGTTGTGCCCTTGTTATGCCTCATAAGGGTAATTGATTATAGTTGATTTTGGTGAATATTCAAGCTATGAAGTTTTACTGCCATGGTGAAGCATTGCATCACATTTTATTTTTTAGAGTTTAATTTATGTAACAAGCTTAAGCAAGCTTCAACTTGAGAGGGAGTGTTAGAAAGTAATATCAATAATTAGGTTATGTTATGGTCTTACTTACAATACACCAAAATTAAAGGTATTAAAGTCTTAATGTTTCTTAATAACTCTATATAAATAGAGCATCATGTTAATTATTATATAATTCAATTGTCTTACTGATTCTATAATATATCAATTTTTTCTCTTCCACTCTCTTTAATCTATCTAGTCTTTTCCTTATCATTTTCTCAATAAATAGTAACCCATAATTTCTTTCAATTAAAAATGATTTCTTCATTAGATTTTGATGTTTGTAATGAAGGAGAGAAAGAAAGAGGAAAAAATATAAAACTGTAGAATTTTTATATTAGTTTCTAAATAAATTTGATAAAAAGTTGTTTTTGTTTTGGGGTCAATGTAGTAATCAACCATTATTTAATTTATAAATCCTTCTTTTGACTTAATAAATAAATATTTAAGGAATATTTAATTATATTCTTAATGAAATTTACTCAATTGGAATAAAGTGTAAAATTCTAATCTAGAAAAGATATTCATATAATTTTAATATCCTTCAAAAGAAATCAATGTATTTTTTTCAAAAAAATAAAAAACTAGCTCCAAGGCATGATTTTTTAAGTTGGGTAAGCGGAGTTAGTATTATATACCACTCCTTTACAATGTGAGTCTAATATAGGCCTCACACGATGTGCAAGAAGACTATATAGGTAAATATTAGTTAATAAATTATGTGATTATATTAGAAATATTTGATAAAATTATGTAATAAGTTAGTTTATAAGTATGAAATAATATAAAAAATATATTAATATATATAGATATATGAAGTAAAGTAATTCATACTTATTTTAAGATTATATTATATTAATATAATTAAAATATTTAAAATATAAATATAATTATCTAAATTTTAATTAATTATATTTTATAATATTATATATTTATTTATTTACTTATATTGTATTAATATGCATAGATTGTAAGTACATTTTTTTATTCCTTTTAATTTTATGAAAAAAAATAATCATTAAAAATAATATAATATTAAAAAAAATATTAATACATATAATGTTATAAAGAAAATATTGAAAGTTAATATCTTATAGATTATAAGATACTTTGAATAACTTATCAAAGTACAATTTTTTCTTCTAAAAATTAATACATTAAATACTTGTAAAATATATAAAGAAAAATTTATTGACCAGGTTAATAAGACATAAATTATCTTATTGAGTGCGCCAAACACTTTTCCATGAAGAAAAGTTTTAACCCGTGAATTATACCTTTGCATGACAGAAAATAATAAATATTTTAAATAGCTAATGTTACTGCATATGTACAATCAATATTAACAAATTGAGAATAAAACCTAAAATTTTAATAACACTAATGAGAATACTTTTGCTTGTTGCGGTAGGGAAATAATCATCTTAGTCACAACAACAAATTGCAAAATAATAATAATAATAATAATAATAATAATAATAATAATAATACTCAAAAGGAGAATTTTTTTTATGTACAATTTTATGAAAATATTTATATTATTTTTTCATTTTTCATTAAAATTTTTCTCTTTTCTAGACTGATTTAATTGTGATATTACTAGAAATTGAGTAATTTTTTTTCTTTTTCTTCCTTCTTCACTGTTTTGATTTCTTTGGTTGATATCGTTATCCAGTTAAAAGAGATCAGTTTAATATTCTTAAGAAATTATTTTTTATTAAAATTGTAATATTATAAGAAAAGTTTTATCAAGTGGAACATTAAATTTTTTAAAAAATTTGGATATTTTGGTTAAAAAAGTCCAAGAGTGACATCCTCCGTTTGTGAATGCATATGACAAGAACGCAAAGAAAAGGACAGACGGCCATTTTATGCGTCCAATTGGCTTGGTTCTTGTTGGGGTTGTCATAACCCTAACAATGCACTTTGACTTTTTCGATGCCCACTCACCCAATTAGCAGGGAAATTATTATATCCATCATATTGATTATACTAAATTTCTTATAAGATCACGTGCATTAGAAATAAAACGAGAAAAATACATTAACCTTTAAAGTTTTATTTGGTGATAATTTATTTTTTAAATTTTAAAAAAATATAAATTATATTCTTAAATTTTAAATAAGTTATAAATTATTTTCTTAAAGTTTAAAAAATAAACATAAAAATATTAATAAATCATTAGTTTTAACTCTAAACTTGTAATCTGTTATGTATATATTATTAAGATCTAATTTCTTCTTTTATAAAATACAAAGTAATTTCCGAATGTATTATTAGTTTCAATTTTTTCCAAATTTAAATAATAAAACTTTTATTTTTGTGATGAAATAAATATTTAATTCAAGTTTCATGTGTGAAAAAATAAATCTTTTAAGAAAGTATATGTAACATATTATTAATTTAGATTTAAAATCAATAATTAATAATATTTTTAACATTCAAGAGAGTAATTTATAACTTTTTAAAGCTTAATAATGTAATTTATAAATTTTTAAAGTTTAAAATATAATTTCTTATTGAGCGAAACTTCAAGAGTATAATATATAAGTTTTTCAAAAAAAAATTAAAAGGTAGTTATCAATTAATTTTTTTGTTGTATATATTATTTTATTATTTTTTACTTAAAAGGCCATTGACATGAGATAAAAGAAAAATAGGAATCAAATTCCTAGGAAAGAAAAAAAAAAATGATCTATAAGTTCTATTAGAATGGAAAAAATGAGTTACAAATTTTTATATCTTAGAGGTTTGATTTAAGATTTGAGTGGTAATCGCTAAACTTATATCATTTTATCAGTGTCATAGCGTGATACATGATATGTGTCTACGAGAACTTTTTTGCTTTGCAATTGCAACTCCAAGTTTTTTTCCTTCTGGATTGGTTTTTTCTTCTAAATAGACAACTCACACGACCAATAAATGCAATAATCATAGGGGAAAAAATCTTATAAATAAATTGCTTGTTTAAATTAAATTCTTGTCTTATTTGATTTTGATTTGTATGGGAGATGGTTTCCTGTTCCTTTAATCTTGGATCTAACTAGTTGTGAATATTCGTTCATCCTTTATTTGAAATGTCTAAAAATAAATTTTTATTTTAAAATAAAATTTTTTAAATGATATTTAGATTTAAGTCAAAGAAGAAATCATTTAATTTCATTTAATTTATAATTTCTATTTTGATTATAAATTTATCAAGAATTTAATTAGAATTAATTTCATTTGACATAAAATACATATTATATTAATAATTTTATCTTTATTCTAACATTTATTTATCATAATATCATTGAAATCTATTTTTTAATTAAATTTTATATATATTTTTAATATGTTTTAAATAAGAAAATTCATCTACAAATAAATTGAAATTATTATTTTTAATATTATAATTCATTTTTATTGAAATAAAATGAATTAAATTCTAGAAAACTTGATTCGAAAACGTGAAAATAGTAAATTGGTTCTGCTGGCAGAGAGTGACATGGAGATGGAATTGAACAATATGCAAGCCATGGAGGAAAGAGCTGATAATGTGTTTGATGACAAGGAACATTGGTTGGTGCCACCATCAGGATGCATCATAGTAAACATAGAAAAATGGTGAGATTTTTGGTATTAAAAGCTCAATTGTGAAGCACGGGTCATGTTAAAAACCTCTCAAAGTACTCTTTTAATTAGGTTTCAATTGATCATGTGGCTCAATCATTTTGGAAAAGATTGATACTCTCCTGCGGATATTTAATGAATTTCAAATTTTCTAATAAAAAAAACATGTTTACATATTTTGTCACTTGTTAGTGATTTATTTAATACTTATAATGTTAAAATACATCAACCACCTTATTTTTAAACTAAAATTTTTATTTAAATTGCTTTACTTTTCTCTCCTTTTAAAAATAAATAAAAATTTTAATTTGTGATCATAATTTAGATTTCTACTTTGACGCTATAAAAGTTAAGATAAATCAAGTGAAAGTCGTATAACTTGTTTCTATCGTTAAATGTAAGTTGAAAGGAGGGGTAAATTACAATAAGTAATTAAGTTTAAAAAATAAAAGGGTAAATCACACAAATTCTATAGTTTTGGCCAAATGAATTACATAGTTTTCCTTCACTAAATTAAAAGTAGCAAAAGCGCTGCTGCAATTTTCAAACATATGTCATACTTTTTTATTATAGTTTTAAAAATCAAATGAAATTGATAAGTTGAATCCATCCGATTAAAAGTTCTGGATCGGAAATATATGTGAATCAATCAGGATTAATATGAATTACTTAGAATCATAATGAATTAGTCAAAATTAATAAATTGGATCAATTTGTTTCAATTTATTTTTATTTTTAAAAATTTTATAATTTTACAATAATTGATATGTAATATCTTCATAATTTCACATCAATTGAATTTACGTTATTTTTTAATTATTTCTAATATAAATTATCATTGTATTATTTATATTTTATTACTTTTTTTATTATGTCACTAATTTTTGTTTTATTACCTTTTTATTTTTATTATTAATCAAATTATTATAAATTATAAATATATAATATTTATGTGTGTATATATGTAGAATTTTTAATTTTTAATTTAAAATCAGTTCAACCAATAAATCAATAATCGAATTAGTGAATTAATGAAGCAGTACACTTTTCAATTCAACAACCTGTCGGATTTTAAAAATTATGTTTTTCATTCCCCAGCATTATAAGTAATAATACAATTGGAAACTTTGCGTTCGAACTTCATTAATTTCTCAATAAATCAATTGTTAATCACTTTATCACAACAAAGTAACCCTTCTCATTTATATGATGAAGTTATTATATATGAAAATATAAACAAATCCTAGCAGTAGATCAAGCATTAGCGGAAAAAAATGGATAAATTGTATTTTATTTACATATGATTTAAACCATTTTTATATTATCCATTTTGTCATTAAAAAAATTATGATATATTAGGGTTGGACAAAAAAAAAATCAAACTGCAAAAATTTGATCAAATTAAATTAAAGTTGAGTGATTAAAATTTAAATGCCGTTTAAAACTGATGAATTTTTTTTAAAAAAATTAATTTAAAATTAAGAATAATTTAAAAAGATTCTATCCATTTCTAACCAGATCTATTTGAAATTTTATCGTATAATCAAATAAAGGTTTTTATCTGCTATTTGTATTTTCCTATTAAATATGTAGTAAAGAATTTACATAGTGTAGTGCTCAACTAATTGTTTTATACATTATAAAATTATATGATAATTATCATTGTGCAATGGAATTTTATTAGTTAATGTATAGCTAAGCAAATAATGTATACATTATGAAAGATTTGCTTGGCCAAGACAAGGGAGAAGAAGCTGAAAATTTCAAAAAATTTTCCTCCTCTTGGTTGATCAAACCTCCCAAGGATCCATTGGTGTGAGATCTCAAAATAACCTAGATCAAATCTAGAGTAAAAGGAAGAGCTTACTAACCTTTAGTTCAACTCAAGCACAGCGGAAGATGAAGGATTTTCTGTCACCGCAATAGTCCTTCATGCCAGGAAAATCCTCTTAATGGTCTCAAGAACTCTTTTCCAAGTGCTAGCTTGCATGGGAGCTCGGATGAGACGAAGATGGGTGCCAAAGGACTGGAACATTTCCAGTTCTTCTTCTCCCTTTCCTTTTCAGCTTCTCACCGAAGATGGCCTCTCCATTTTTCCTGAAGAATTCTTTTTCTTTCTTGTAAAAAGTCGGCCATAAATATGGGTAAAGGAGATGCATGAAACGACGTCGTTTTGGCTCAAAACAACGTCGTTTTAGGGGGTTTTGAAAACCTTTTTCAATAATTACAAAAGAGCCCCCAAAGTTTCCAAAAACTTCCTTTTGGCCCCAAAGTAATTTTACCAAATTATAATTTAGTCCCTGAACATCAAATGTGTCCAAAACTTAATCACATCATCGGCCATATCATTTCCTGTTATGCGTATGACCCAGTAGGCCCTTGATCTATTGGTAAAAGTCTAAAATGCCCTTCAAACCCTTTGAAGGCATATTAATTTCTTTCAAATTAATCAATTGGACTTTAAGCTATAAGTGGACTCTAGCAAGCCATTATAGCTACCCAA
>JANHAO010013630.1:0-15756 GCA_026873985.1 Saraca asoca
TTATCTTTATTGAAATTATAGTCAATATATAATATAATTAATTGTGACATATTATCTTATTATTTTACACAAACTTTATTTATTTATTTATTTATTTTTTAAATTTTTTGAGAATTTTTTTCTTTTTTATTTTAATGTTCTCTTTTTGTTATTTTTTTAAAATAAAAATGAAATAAAAAATAGGGGGTATTTTGATAAAATTTTCAAAGGTGAGGAGCGAAAATGATACAAGTTAAAAAAACAACGGGTATTTTGATATTTTGTTAAACATGAGGGAAAAAAATGATAATAGTTTATTTTTTAGGGGGGAAATAGAAATAACTCTTTCAATTTATTTATAATTTTCTTCACTTGCTTATATGACACAATATAAATTGACTCCACCTTAAATAGATATGTTAATTTTACTCAAATTAGGTGATTAACATAATTATAAATAGAGTTGAATATTCATTACTCAATTATAGCATAGTGCAAGTTAAATTAGCTTCATCTTAAGATAAATGAGGTTAAATTTACTTAAATTATGCAATGGGCATAATTATAATTAGATTTATGAATAAGTAAAAGTGTAATCAATAATTTTTTTTTTCTGAGTAATGCTCCCAAAATCGGTCACACCACGAAAGGGTACAGTTTACAATCTTTAAATAAACTAGCTAAACATCCAAGCGATGCATGGGATTTAAATTTTTGTCAATTGTAAAAAGATATATTGTGACTGCAAAAGCAAATCATAAGAAATACATAAATTATTAAACATTCCTTATAAAGTACATAAAGAAATAAATAGAGTGGTTTTTCATCTTCAACGGTTATTAATACAGTAATACATAAATTATTAAACACTTCGTTGTAGAATAAACGAAGAAATAAATTGGTGGTTTTTCATCTTCAACGATTATTAAAATATTCAAATCTTTTGTGCTTGTCCCTGAAATTGTTACAAAACTTGTCCATAACTAAATATCGGGCTAAAAAAATGCAAACTAACATAAGAAAGGTATTGTTTTAGTTGGTGACCCGTGAGATGCATAGGATATCATAATATATTATATCTATTTATATAAATTTTTTATATATAATTACTTATATTAATAATACAAATTTAAATAATTTAAGACATTTATTTTAAGTGATTTGATTTTCATTTTAACAAAAAAAGACTTATCAGGTATTGCCTAATGCAAACCATGTTTATTTAAGTATTATCTTATTATTTTCTATCTATTTTACATGAAGATATTAACTTCTTATTTTCCATCTAATTTAGAAGAAGAGCAAATATTTAGTTTATTTTTTTAAACAGCCAATTGGCAAGTTTTATTTGTATAGATGATTGTGTTAACCTGCATATAAGGAAGCAAAATGGTAA
Source organism: Saraca asoca (assembly GCA_026873985.1). Lineage (NCBI taxonomy): Eukaryota > Viridiplantae > Streptophyta > Magnoliopsida > Fabales > Fabaceae > Saraca > Saraca asoca. The sequence goes on from JANHAO010013630.1 coordinate 1,376, forward strand.
GAGTACTTTGGGCCTTTCTAAGCCCAGATGGAAAGACCAAATCCATTAAGTCTTATTGTGTTTTGACAATGATAATAGAAGAAAAAAATTAGAGAATATTTTTAGCTATAAACTGGTCGGGCATATATTTCAGAACTAAGAAAACCAGCTGCTATATGTCAACAAAATCTTAGGAATATTTGTTGTCCTTAAAGCTATCTCTATATAATGCATATGTCCTTTGGTCTCTATATAATGTATATGTCCTTTGGTTAAAGCAAACTAAGTTGGTAAGGACTCCAAGATAAAACAATTATTTGAGAAGCTGATATTTTATAAGATTTAGGATATCAAAATCTTAGTTTCTATAAGTTTATATATCCTTGAGTATCTAATTTCATATGATCAATGTTCCCTTTTAAGCAAAAGATCTATAAGATTGAATTTGAATTATCAGTTTCAAAGAGCATGCAACTTGCTTTGTTAATTTGACCAAATTGAAATAAAGATTTAGAAAGATCTGGAAGAATATCTTGACCATATCTTCAGGGAAATTGAATTCTTAATAACTTCGCAAGTTAACAAAAAAGGAGCAATAGTCACAAGATCCTTAAAGTCTATATGAAGCCCCACAAGCAGCTGAACATGGTTGGGAATTACTCTGAATCTTAGAGTCTTCAAGCAAATTCAATCCAAAACCTTTGTACTCATCTCAGAGTTGCAACTTTCAATCTTATACTATTGAGTTTATTTCTAAGCTATGTGGTCCAAATTGTAAACTCTCTTTTTTGAGAGAAACCATCATTGATATCATTGTGTGTGAATTAACTAGAGATAGAGAAAAAGTGGTATATTTCTTGGAATATCTACATAGATATAATGTAAGAGCTTTGTAAAATGAATTTAGTTAAGTGCTGTGAGAAAGATGGATAATGATTGTTATAAGAAAGCTGAAAGGTTTTGAGTGATTGTAAATCATCAAACATCTAGTGGATTATACTTGAAATATCCAAGGATTGGAACTTGGGAGGAGTGGAGTAGACCAAAGGAAAGTTTTCCTTGGACAATCGAACCACTATAAAATTTTTGTGTTATTTTTATTTACATGCTACTTTTATATTCTACAAAGATTCATAAATATTTTAAAGAAATCAATTTTATAAACTTAAGTTTATTTCAGCCTATTCTTTCAAGATTTCTTCTATTAAAATTTTGGTTGCTATTTCATCCTGACCAGAATTGCAACTGATTTTTAAATAGAAACATTGTTTTAAAAAGACTTATTTTCTATAAAATATTTATAAGGCTAGCCAATTCACCTCTTATTGGCTAATAAGTCCTTTAAATTGGCATCAGAGCTTGGCCTCAATCTTTAAGCCTAACAACTTGTTAAGAAAAGATCTTGCAGGAAAATGGAATTTCTTGGCAACTCACATGGACCAGAAGGTCACTCAACAATGAAACCTCTACTCTTTGATGAATCTAACTATGATAATTAGAAGTTTAGAATGATGATCTGCATAAAGTCTACCAATATCTCTATTTAAAATGTGATCAAGGAGGGATATATAGGTCCAACAAAGCTAAAAGGCACAAGAATCATTCCTAAACCAGAAAGTGATTAGGATGACAATGACTACAAGGATGAAGGACCTCATGCCAAATTAATGAATGCCATCATGTGTGCAATGACCCTAGTAGAATTTAAAAAATCTTGAAATGTACCACAACCAAAGCCAAATGGGACAAGCTAGAGGTAACATATGAAGGTACCAATCAAGTTAAAGAAACCAGAGTAACTATGTTAGTTCATGAATATGAAATATTTAAATGGAAGAAGGTGAAAGAATTAAGCAAATATTTGAAAAGCTCTCTACAATTGTAAATGAACTCTATACTCCTGGGAAAGTTCTTATTGAAAGAGAACTTGATTTGAAAATTTTAAGAACATTTCCTAAAGCATGGTAGTCTAAATTATATGCCATTCAAGAAGGAAATAATCTTGCTATTGTCACTTATGATGAATTAAAAGGAAAACTCTTAGCCTATAAACAAACATATATAAGAGAATCCTTAGAATCAAAGAAAAAGAAAATTATTGCTTTTCAGACTTCTCATAAACAAGATGAAGAGGATGAAGAAGAACTTGACTATGAAATTAGAAGTCAAGATGATGAAATGGCTTTAGTGGCTAGAAAATTTTTGAACATGTACAATAAAAGAAGTGGTTTCAAAGCTAGGCCACCACTAAAAAAAGAACAAGTTAGACGTAAGACAAGCAGTCAACCACTAACTTGCTTCAAGTGCTAAAAGCCAAGACACAAAAAGATCGAACACCTTTTGTTGAAAAAAGATCCCAAAGAAGGCCAAACAAGAAGAGAGCAATGATAGCCACTTGGGATGATGAGTGCATACTACCTGGAGATGAGCAAGATGATATTGATGATGAAGAAATATCTAACTACTGCTTCATGGAAAAAGATTAAAGACAAGAGGTAACTAACTCTAATCTAGACACTTCTATGTTGTATGTGAGTTACGTAGTGCCTTAAATGACCTAATGGAGGATTTTCATAAAATTTTAACAAACTATTTTTTTTTGTTGCAAATGAAAAAGATGATTTGATAAAAGCAGTTTCTTGTCTTAAAGAAGAACATGTTCTTTTGACAAAAGAAAAAGATTCTTTAAAAAATAAAAATGAAATATTAATATGTGAACTACTTTCTTTAAAAGGAAAGAATGATGAAATGACTAAGTGTCTCGATAAATTGAAACATACAAAAGAGGATCTAGAGTCTAGACCAAAAAGGTCAACCACTTTGGAAGAAGAAAACATTTTGTTAAAAAGGGATGTTAGGTCTTTAACCAAAGATCTAGTTAAATTTGTGAAGGGAAATGAAAATTTAGATATTATTTTAGGTATCCAAAATTTTTTTTTTTTCAACAAAGGAGCTTTGGGATATTCACAATTAAATTGTGAAAATACTATAAAAACTTCTTCATAAAAGCATCAACTTCATCAAACCCTTTTGTCGCATGTAATTGTGGAAATAAAGGACACATATCATCCTCATGCTATGTAAAGAAAAACAAATTTAATAAAAGGAAATATGTTTGGATACAAAAAGAGCAAAGGAAAACAATGATTGATGGCATTAACTTGGAAGGATCCAAAATGGTTTGGGTATTTATGAAAAGTTAATCTTGTATTGTAAGAGTGCCTTAAATCTACAATTAAGGAAGACAAATGGTTTCTAGATAGTGATTGCTCAAGGCATTCGATAGGAGATTCAAGGAAGTTTTCCTCCATCAAACCTATAAATAGAGGATACATGACTCCCAGAGGCAACAATCTATGCAAGATCATCGATACAGGTAAGATAGATCTGGATTTTACATCTATTGATAATATTAGCTTGGGAGATGGTTTCAAACATAATCTTCTTAGCATTAGTCAACTATGTGACACAAGGTTTAAAGTAACTTTAAAATCATCTCATTGCATAGTTGAAGATAAGTATAACAACAAAATTTCTATTATAGGTAGAAGAGTGGATAATGTTTATGTTACTAGTCTAGACAATATCTCACCTACTTCAATTAAATGTCTTGCATCTATAAATGATAAGAGTTGTTTATGGCATAGAAGACTTGATTATGTTAACATGCATATGATATCAAATCTCTCGAAGAAAGACCTTGTTATTGGTCTTCCAAAAATAAAATTTGAAAAATATCATATATATCTTTTGTATGTCAATAATGAAAACAAGTAAAATTATCTTTTCAACCTATAAATGTTATCTTAACTTCAAAACCACCAGAATTTTTGCATATGGACTTACTTGGACCTACCAAAAACTTAAGTTTTGGAGTTAAAAGGTACAATTTTGTTATAGTTAATAACTTCTCTAGATATACTTTGGTTTTCTTTCTTGCTCATATAAATGATACTTTGAGATTTTTGAGAAATTTTGCAAGAAGGTTCAGAATCAAAAAGAATCAAATATTCTGAGCATTAAAAGTGACTATGGAGGTGAGTTTGAAAATCAAAGATTTGAATCTTTTTGTGAAAATCATGGTATTAGTCATAACTTCTCTTGTCCAAAAACTCCGTAACAAAATAGAGTAGTTGAAAGGAAAAATAAGACACTATAAGATATGGCTACAACCTTACCATGTGAAAGCAATCTTCTAGGCCAAAGCAATAAATAGTTCTTGCTACATTTCAAATCAATGCTTCATAAGGCTAATATTAAAGAAAACTCCATATGAACTTTAGATGGGAAGAAAACCCAACATTGGTTACTTTCATATTTTTGGTTGTAGATTTTTTTTCTAAATAATGGAAAAGAAAATCTTGCAAAATTTGATTTAAGAAGTGATGAAGACATCTTTGTGGGATACACTACAACTAGTAAGGGTTATAGAGTTTATAATAAAAGAAGTCTTGTTATAGAAGAATCTATACATGTGGCATTTGATGAATCTAATAGCTCTACCTTGAGAAAATGTTGGGATGATAAGGAGAAACCAAATAAGCTAGAAGAGCAAGTTAGCTCAAAAGAGCAAGCTCATTCAAATGAGCAAGATAGTCTAGAAAAATAAAGAGATTGCTCTTTTGAACTCGAAGAAGGAGAAGTTTTGCCATCCTCAAATAAGCATCAAGATGATATTACTCCAACAAGAGAAGCTAGAAATCTTCCTAGAGAATAGAGATATCATCTTAGTTATCTAAATGAGAACATTACTAGAGATATTTCATAATGGATAAGAATTAGGTCCTCTCACAAAAATACAAACAATCTTGCTCTTCTTTCTCACATCAAGCCAAAGAACATTCAAGATGCACTCAAAGATGAAAGTTGGGTTAAATCCGTAAAGGAAGAACTCACTCAGTTTGAAAAGAATAAAGTATGGAAGCTTGTGCCTGAACCATCAAGTCATTTTGTTATGGGAACTAAATGAATCTTTTGAAACAAAATGGATGAATATGGAAATGTGGTAAGAAATAAAGCTAGGTTGGTGGTTTAAGGGTATGATCAATAAGAAGGTATTAATTATGATGAAACTTATACCCCTGGTGCTCATTTACATGTTTTAAAAATTTTAAACTATATCAAATGCATGTAAAAAATGCTTTTCTAAATGGCTATCTAAATGAGGATATTTAAAACAAGCTGCAGACTTTGAAAATAAAGAAGCACCCAATCATATTTTCAAATTAACTAAAGCCTTGTATGGATTAAAATAAGCTCCAAGAGTTTAGTATGAAAGACTTAACAATTTTCTTCTTAAAAATAATTTGACTAGAGGAAAAGTAGATCACACACTTTATAAAAAATGTAAATCATAACATCTTAGTTGTTCAAGTGTATCTTGATGATATTATTTTTGCATCCACTAATGAAAATTTGTACAAGCAAGGAGAATTAGAGATGAACATAATGAGAGAACTTGTCTTTTTTTTTTTTTAATTTTTATTTTGGGACTTCGAATCAAATAAATGAAACAAGGAATCTTCCAAAATCATGCTAAATATACAAAAGAGCTACTAACGAAATTTGGAAATAAAAATGCTAAAGTTCTTGGTATTTCAATGAATCCATCCACAAAATTTGACAACGATAAAAATGGTAAGCTTGTGGATGAAAAGCAACATAGAGGTATGATTGGATCACTTCTCTATGTAACTGCTAGTAGACTAAATATTATGTTTAGAGTATGCTTATGCAAAAGGCACTAATCTAATCCTAAGTAGTCATACCTATGTATTGTAAAAAGAATTTTTAGATACGTATTTAGGACAAAAGACTTTAGTTTATGGTATCCAAAGGATTATAACTTTGACCTAGTAGGATATTTAGACACTCATTTAGTAGGTTGCAAGTTAGATAGAAAAAGTACAAGTGGGACATACCATTTCCTAGGAAATTGTCTTGTATCATGGTATAGCAAAAAGTTGGCCTTAGTTGCTATTTCAATAGTTAAAGCAAAATATATGGCGGTTGGAAGTTGTTACACATAGATTTTATGGATGAAAAGGCAACTAAAAGATTATGATTTGAATTTTAATCCTATTCACATTTTTTGTGATAATACTAGTGTTTATATAAATATGCCTAGAGACAATCGATTGTAATGACATGAATACTATATATCTTAGCATATTTAATAAAACATGATGTCTGCCTCTTTATCAATTTAGTTTTAAATATGTATATATGTTTGATATATGTATACTATCTCAAATAAAGTTTTTGAAATATAATTATATATAAATAAATTACAATGGGGATTGTAATTATGAGATAATTTATACATAGTTATAATTTCTAAGTATCTCTAGTTGTGGAACAACTAAGAAAGCGTCATATCAATTATTCACGAGTAAACTGACATATGTTATGTCACATTCTTATTGAGGAATGTAGTTATCACATACACTATTTGATATTGAGATATCTGGACAAATATATAGGTATATATTATGGAACATATGATTGGATTGACTTGCCATGAGAAAATATATGAATTGTTACCATATGTTAATGGAGTTGTCATGTGAAAGGTAGTGTAAATGATCCTTAGACTTGAGATCTACACATTATCTTATGTATAAAGTCATGTATTGTGATTTTATTTTAGCCTTGCACTCTTAAAGAGTTGATATGAATAATTTTGGGTACACCATGAAGTACATGAAGATAGTGATTAATTAAGATGAAATTCATCCCCTTGATGACAAAGGAAATATATTCAAAAGATGTTTTGAAATTTGTACTATGATCAAAATTATAGGCCTATGTATTGATAATACATAAAAGGGGTTTTATGTATAATGAACTAATGATACAGAAAAGGAGTTTTATATATTGTGAGATAGCACATAGTCAAACATACACCTTATTTGGACATTTATAGGGCTGACTCTTGAACCATACCCTAAGTCTAATTTGAATATTAAGAGATGAAAGGATTAAATTACACACTAACACCTAGTCAAGAAAGGTTTTGATTTCTAGAAACCTATTCCTGGCATTTGGGTGGTCATGATACTTTACTAGAAGCCAATCTTTCTATGAATTTGTTTGAATAATTTGGAGAAATTTGTTTGAATTAAAAGGGGTTTTCACTCAATTGAGCTTATAAGTTAATTCATTGCCAACATGTATAAAAATTTAATAGGTCATACATAATAAAATCTCTTTGATCTAAAGTCAAAGGAAAAGTTAGAATGCAAAATGTTATGAATTGAAGAGTTGAATTGGGAGAACATATTGAAAAATTGAAATAATTAATTAAGTGTTCTAATGTGATTAAAAGTGTCAATTGATCAAATGTTTAATAATTCTAGAAGAGATTACAATTATTAAATAGTAGTAAATTTTAATTAGTGATATTTAGATGTTGTAGACCATTTATATAAACACTGGAGGAGATTTTGAGTAGAGGAATGGTTCCTCACTTTGAAATTGTTTTAAATTAATTAAAACAATTAAAGAATAGTTATATAAGAGAGTTTGTGAGTTTGGGCTCATATGAAAGTGTGTGTGCTTATTGGACACAAAAGAAGAAGTAATAAGTTAGGGAGTGTGGACTTTTTAGCCTATAGAGGGCTGTATTAACCATGCAACCCTTCCACTAAGTGAGTGGAACACACAAGCAAGGGGCAACCCTAGCTTGTGCACCACTTATGTTACTTACTTACTCTTTCTTGTACTCCAAACTCTTCTATTTTAAAGAGGAGAGAAGCCAAACCAAATAGAGACATCAATTTAGTCTTAGCACATGTATTGTGCACCAATTCTCTTTGTGTGATATCACTTCTCATCTCTTCTTTGCATTCAAATACCAACCTTGCCCTAGTGAATTTGTAATTCCTTGGAGAGCTAGCACTTCTTAAGTTGAATGGTTGATTTCTTTTATTCCACTTGTTACATGAACTTGGTAGAAGCTTTGGATCAAATTGGTTTGTGTGGATCACCATTGGTGTTGGAGATCAAATTTGAAAGAGTTGCTTGAGCACAATCAAAAAGACTTGATTGTAGGGCTCGTTAGAGAATTCGTTGAATTGCTTGAAGATGAAATTGAGATTTGAGCAAGAATTTTGAGAATAATTCTTGAGAAGGTACAATTTAAACTGTTGATTTAAAATTTACCTTGTTTATGAATTAATTTGTAAACAATGTGATCCAGGATTGGAAAACTTTTTAAAATTTTTATTGTGTATACTTGATGTATATGATCGATATAATTGATATGCTTGGATCTAATTTTCTTAAAACTAGTATAAGGGCCTATGTTATTTTCAATTAATTTATGATTAAGGATTTGATTATTTTGGTAATGATGAAGATTATATGCATGTTGTAATTTGGTTCCATATGATCAAAGTTTTTCATTCAGAGTGCAGAATTTTTCTGCAAATTTTTTTTGACAAACCAACATTGATTGGATCTACACTTCAAATGAAAATACACTTACAAAGAGTTGGCTAGCTGCCATGGTAACTTTTTGATTGAATGGCAAGCTTGCTTGTCATTCGTGGTAGCAAAAGCTGGTTGGATCAGTTACTGGCCATGGAGGATAACAAGTTGGCCAAAACTTACTAGTTAGACTAGCATGGCTGATTAGTTTTCTGACCACCGTGGATGGTGGTTCTAGCCTGCTTGATTTGTTGTGATGATAATCAATCAGCCCTATGATTTAATCACCCAAATACAATTTAGGAAATTAATTATAATTGCAACCAATTTTCTGAAAACTTGCCTAAATTATGTTTATGTGATTATGAAAAATTTCCTTAACTTTTAATTTAATTTGAATATAATTACAAATTGATTGGAAATAATTTTGGAAACTTCCATTTTATTTTGATAATCAAAACTAATTGATTAGAAATAATTTCAGAAACTTTCCTTTATTGATTCCAAAGTTTTGGAAAGTATCATAGAATTAACTGATTGATTGGCTTTAAAATTAATTATGATTAGTTTCCAAAAGAGATTGATTGTGGTGTTTGATGATGGAATGAAATTAGTCAACTTATTTAAATAAAATATTAATCAAATAACTCAAGACAAGTATGACCATAATTTGAATCATATAATTAATGTTCTATTCTTTCTTGTTTTATATGCCTCATATATATTTGAATGCATGGAAGGATGATTATAGACCAAATGCATTTATGAATATAATGTATATAATATTTTGGGTAATTTTTTATTAGATAGGATTTACGTGTCCTATCCCTTTCTCTACTTTTAAATGTAAAATTCTCTTCTCATCACATTTCTCTTGAATGTAACTTAAGGTTTTTTTTTTCTATAAGATGTAATTAGTTATAAAGTATAGAAATTAATTTGTATCTTTATCTCCTCTTGTCCCTTCAAATTCCCATCAATGCCTCCAAAACCTCTCTCGACTCATCGTAGCTTTACTATTCATGAGTCACTCACCCAGACCATTATTTTTGTTCATTACTGAACTTAACCCATTTCATTGTTCACCTACTTTTTTATCCGTCTTTGATTTAATCTTTTCAAATCACTCTGTACCTCCAAATCTTCCATTCTCTTTTAGCCAAAATCTTAGTTCCAACCTGCTACAGTCCTTTTGCCATTTCCCTTTTTTTTGAATCTCTTTATAAAGGCTCTCCTTTCTTTATCTCTCTACATCATACAAAATGGCTTCCTTTCCTCCTTAGCACACACTCTTTTTTCTGCTTACCCATAATAGGCCTCAGCCACAAACATCCTAGCCTACCAAAAAGACCACTAGATTTTCTGACTTTGACTTCCATTCTCTGGTGCCTAAACAACTTCATGCCAATTTTGAGGATCAACCTTGCGTTGCCTCGAGCAAAGTTGATCATAAATCCATAGAGCTTGATGGTGTTTAGTGCTTCCATTGGATTTGAGACATAGGATCAACTTTATTTTTGGAATTGGATTATTATGACTATACTTGCCTTTTCTATGCCAACTTTGAAGTAGATTGGAAGGAAGATGACATCAAAGTTTTCATCAATGGTCAATCTCATACTCTAATTACTAACATTCTTAATCAAATTTTAGGAGTTTTAGATGAAGGTGACTGCTTGACTCCAACCTGTGGAGCATTTTGCATTCTAGGATACAAAGTTGACTAATAGATTTCCAAATTGATCGAAGGTGAAGTCACCTCTTTACTATCTAGAAACATGCTAAACAAACATCAAAGAATTTTCCATTCCTTTTGTTTAAAACTTTGTGTCCAAAAAGTGGAACCAAAAGTAATGTAAGTAACTTCAAAGCATTCCTTCTATTGGCCATTGAAGCCAAACATGCCATCAACCTTAGTCACCTAATCATCCAAAAAATGATTTCCACCATCTACGAAGGATCCTCCCATCTCCCTTATGCCAATGTCATCTCTAAAATCTATCGTCATTATGGGGAAAATTGTTCTAAAGATAAGGGTTATCTTGTCTTTATTGGAAACATAATGTTTATTGCCTGGACTAGCAACTTCACTTTTGCTATACCTTGCTTGTTTTCTCCACTAAAACCTTCCATGAAATAGAAAGTCATTCATCCATCATCTTATAAAGCCAAATTTTGTCCATCTCAATGAAATGAAACTCTAAAAGAATTGATTTTAATAATGACCAGATGAAGGTTGAACCACCTTCATAATCAAAAGACCCTTCCATAACCTCTGGTCCTTTTGCATCTCATAAAAGAAAGTTAGAATCCCAATCTAACAATGAACATTCTAAAATGAAAGGCAAATAACCAATGGAGCCTTCTATAGCTGATCTTGCTACCATTCTTAGTCAAGAAGAACATAACACCATTGAAGTTGTCCTTAACCTTAAGAAGCTTAGAAGCAGTTCTATCAAAAAAAGAAAACACCTTTAGTTTGTTATTCATAGGTGCAACCATATTAATGAATCTAGTTTTGCTCCAAACTATAGCGATAAGAGAAGAAAAGTGAAGGATCCTCCATTCATTGGCCTCACTGAAACACCTTAACCACCATTAACTTTCTTTGATTCTGAAAGAATTGTTTCACCAACTGAGGGTGAGTCCAATCTCAAAAGAACCTTATTATGACTGGTATCTTTAGAAGTCCTTTGCATGAATCACTACCTTACACCCCACAATCTTTGTAGGATGGTCATTTTACCGACCTTGATGTTGAAGGTCAAAGTGATGATGGTTGGAACAACCTTGATTTTGTTCCATTTGACACTAATTTTGAATACTCATCATCACCTCAGATTGCTCTGGCCTTAGGATTTAAAGTTGTTGATACTGAAATCACTATTCTTGATACTCCTATTTATCCATTAGAACTATCATAACCATTTTCTATCATAATTCCACACAATCCACCAATATTCCATTCTCTTGAATTCTATACCATTGCAAACCAAAAACCCATCTTCCTAGATATCACTCCACTCTTTGATCCACACAATACTATTCCATTGGAAGATGAATAACTAGTGCTTAGCAATCTAAGAATAATTGAAAACAATAATGGTTTAATCTAGATAGTCATTTCTTTACCTCCATTTGATGCCCCTACCAAAAATTCATACTAAAATTCCTGCTATAGAACCTCATGACTAGACCTTACTAATTCCTTTAGAAGTTATTGAACCAAAACATATGGATCCTATGTGTTAGGTCCCAGATTAAAAAAATATTGTGAAAAATTGGATCTTGCCCTTTAGATCGTTGCATCTATTTTTGGATTCTTTTTAATGAGTTGCAAAGCTATATTGGTTTCTTTGATAGATTCAAGAGAAAGACGATAAAGATAAATATTGTAGCAGATTTGCTTAGGATTAAGATGAATTAACTCACAAAATGAATCAGTAATGTAGCAGAAATAATAATGTAGTAATGAATATTGTAGAAACCAAAATTACAGAAATTGGAAAATAACAAGTGCAATAAAAATAAAGATAAAGAGACACAGATTTTTAAAGTGGTTCAACTTGAATTAAAACCATAATTCAAGTTTACTCCACTTAATCTTTCATCAATCGAAAGACTACTTCAATTAATCAAAAATATCAGGATTTTACTGGACTCTTGAGCTGCCAGTTTTACAACAAGACTTTATAGGCTTCTTGCTAACCTAAAAGAATTAAACTGGGCTTTTCAAACCTAAACACACACAAGATTTAAATAGGAATCTTGTTAACCTAGAAGACTTAAACTGAGCTCTTCAAACCTAGAAACCAGGTTTCTAACACCAAAAATCTAAAAGAAAAAAAGAAATAGAATAAGAAGGATTGGGTACTACAATACCACTGTTTGAAATAAAAATCTCAAAAAAATTAAGATGAACTCAACTGATGTTTGATCCAAAACTCTTGAACAAATCTCAAAAATTTGATAAGGTAGAGAGAAAATGTGTTTAGCTCTTCTTATCAAAAGTTTTCGCACTTGAATATGTAGAGAAATTGTGAAAAATCGTTTAAATAGAAGAGGTAGTTAGGCTATTGCAACTGTTATAATCGTCTATAATAGAATAACTAATATTTAGTTATTGCATCAATTGTAACTAATCGCTGTGGTAATCAAAGTGTAGTTCGTTATTCACTGCCTTTGCATTGATTACTGCATCGAAGTAGATTATTTTTCCAACCTTTGGTAAAACAATTTTTCAAATTTGTATTTCATAAATCGATTGCAGCTTCAATTTGAATATGAATTTTTCATAAGTTCTTCAATGCATAGATGTGCAAATCAATTCATGAAGTTAAAAATAGTTTTATATTTTCTTCAAGTTGTATAAAGACTACCTTATTGTTTAGTTAAAATATTTGGATCAAATATCATTTGAATTCATTTACAAAAAATCCTATTGAAATAAAATAAGTCCTAAAACTAATCTTGGATCTCTTGAACAATCTTGATGAACTTTGAACCTACACATACTCAACAAATGTTATAGCACATAATCATAATATGATATGATCAAAATTATTTTCATCATCAAAACAAAAGATAGTCTAGCTAGCTAGGCTAACACTATGGTAAACTTTGATGAAAGTGAAGATAAGTTTTCCTTTGCAACTAGATTGTGCATCCATTATTGGGCTCAAAGCTTTTCAACCTTCTATGTTAATCTTGATTTACTTCCTAGTTTACAAGTTCTCTACTATAGGTTGATTAGTTCATCTTCTGGAACCTTTCATTGTTCTGCTTGCCGTGCTACATAGTTTATTTTATAGGCTGACCATATAGGCAGTTTATGGACCTACTCCACCAATTGTCTATTTGACTTATGTTAGCCTGGATCATTCTAAGCTACATATTTTCCTTGGTTTTAATGTTGGAAAATAATTTTATCTAACAATATATTTTAGTATTTTTGATTTGTTGTTTTGTAAGTTCAAAGATATTTGATTCAAGTTTCAAGAGATCTAAGATTAGTTTTAGGACTTACTTTGTTTCAATAGAATTTTTTGTAAATAATCTCAAATGATGTTTGATCCAGAACTATTAATTAAATAATGAGATCGAAAGAATCACTTGAAGAAAAATGAGATTTTATAAAACTATTTTTTATATCATGAATTGATGTACACATCAATGTGTTGAAGAACTTGTGGAAAGTTTATATCATAATTGATGTAACATCAATGCATGAAGAAAATATTTTTTACCAAAGGTTTTGAAAAAATGGCTACTTTGGTGTGCTAATCGATGTTAAGGTTGTAAGCAAAATACTGCACTTCAGTTATCACACCGATGCGTTAGTAATAACAGACTGTAATCGATGTGTTAATTAATGTAATAACTGAAAATTAGTTATTCTGTTACAGATGGTTACATCAGTTATTCAAGCCTAACTGCCTTCAATATATAAACAATCCTTCACAGTTTTTCTTCAAATTTTTTAGTGTGAAAACATTTGATTAAGAGTAGAACACGATTTTCTCTCTATCTCATCAATATTTTTGAGATTTTTCCTCATGTTTTCTAGATCAAGGTTCACCTGAGATTATTGTAGTTTGTTTAAGATATTTATCTCAAACTCTGGTATTATAATTTCAATCCTTTTCTTATTCAATTTTGTTTATTTGAGATTTCTAGGTGTTAGAAATTTGTATAGATTTAGAAGAGCCTGTGTTAATTCTTCTAGGTTAGCAAGAAATTTATTAATTTCTTGTGTATTTTATTGTAAAGACTAGCATTTCAGGAGCCTGTCAATCTTGATAGTTTTTATTTTCAATTTGAAAGGTCTTTCAGTTGAGAAAGATTAAGTGGAGTAGACTTGAATTGCGATTTCAATTCAAGTTAAACTACTTTAAAAACTTGTGTCTTCAATTTTCTTCTCCTACTTACATCTTGATTGCTCTTGTTGCTAATCTTTAACTTTCATCATCTTT
>JANHAO010013631.1:0-15747 GCA_026873985.1 Saraca asoca
TTTACTAATTAGTAGTCTAAAGCTCTCTACTATCTAGATCTGGGGTTGGATGTTCGGTTGGGTGCAAGAAATTTTTTTTGAAATTCTGGATGATTTTGCCCCTGACCGATCGAACAGTCCATCAGAATGGTGGTGAGCGATGGTCAACAACAAAAGGTGAGTAGTGGGTGATAATCAATGACAGAAGTTGGTGGTGGGCAGTGACCAATGGTGGTAGTGGTGGTGGACAATGGTCAACAATAGAAGGTAATGGTGGTGGGTGGTGGTTAACAGTGAAAGATGGTGGTAGGCAGTGTCAACAATAGTAGATGGTAATAGGCAGAGGTCAATAATGATAGTAGCGGTGGGCAATGGTCAACGGTAGAAGGTAATGGTGGGCGGTGGTCAATAATAGTAGTGGTGGTAAGTGATGGTCATTGGCGGAAGGTGGTGGTGAGATGTGGTTGATGACGGTAGTGGTGATGGATGGTGCTTAACGACAGAAAATGGTGGTAGCTGATAGTTAACAGCGAAAGTTGATGGTGGGAGCTTCACGAGGAAAGAGAGGGGATTATTTTTTTTTCAAAGAATAATGTAATCCGGTATCTCAAGTAAGGGAAGAGTTTCAAACGGTGGGAATTCGTTAAAGTCAAGTAACGATAACAAATTCTATTATATGTGAACTAAACACTCAGTAAGAAAATTAGTTTTTTGATTCTGTTGCCTACTCTTTAAATTTTTTTAACCAAAAACTTATTGAAATTGAAAGGGGATAGAATCAAATAAGGAGGAGTAAAGGTAATGGTAATGATTATTTTTATTTGTTTGGTTCAGTTAGAAAATAGAATCATATTATTTAGGATTTCATTTATTACTGTTTGGTTAGGTGGTGATCAACACTGATGGATGGTGATCAACGACAGTAAGTAGCGGTGATGGAAGATAGTCAGTGATGATAAGTAGTGGTGGGTGATGGTCAACGGTGAAGTGGTGGTGGGCAATTGTAAACAGCTGTAAATAATGGTGGATGATGATCAATAATAGTCGATAATGGTTAGTGGTGGTTAACAGTGGTAGGTAATGGTGAATGGTGGTTAATGGTAATAGTAGTGGTGGGTACTGATTAGTGGTTATAGGTGGTGATGGGTGGTAGTCAACATTAATAATAGTGTTGGAAATTTGTCAATGGTAAAAATTGGTAGTGGGCAGTGATCAATAATAGTAATGGTGTAATAGCAAAAGGTACTGGTGGATAATGATTAATGGTAATGGTGGTGGGCTGTAGTCAACGGTGGAAGGTGGTAATGGATAGTGATCAATGATGCAATGTGGTGGTCAATAATAAAAGGTAGTGTTGTGTGGTAGATGGTGGTGGATAGTGATCAATAGCGACAGTGGTGGTAGGCATTAGTCAATGGTAGAAGGTAATAGTGGGTAGTGATTAATGATAGTAAATGATGGTGGTAGATCGTGGTCAATGGTGGTAGTGGTAGTAGGTAGTGGTGAACAGCGAAAAGTGGTGGTGGGTGATGGTTAATAATAAAAGATAGTAGTGAGTGATGGTTAATAATGGAAGGTGGTGATGAGTAGTGGTCAACAATGGAAGGGGTAGTGAGCGGTGGTAAGATAAGGAGAGAAAAAGGATTGTTTTTCTCTTTCCGGAAGGTAATGTAATATAATACATTAAGTGAGGAAAAAGGTTTTAAATGGGGGTAGGAGTCGGTAAGGGTCAGTTAGGAGTGACTTACATAAATTTTTTTAACCAAACTAATTTTTTTGGTTTACATTTCAATCTACTAAACATTAATTGTTTCAAATTTTAAAATCGATTATAACCATTCAAATTGGTTTAGAGGATTTGTTGACTGTCAAATCTAGTTAACCCAAGTTCAGGATCTTAAAATTGTAATTTGAGTGTAAAAAAAGGAAGAGAGAGAGAGAGAGAGAGAGAGAACAGAGAGATACCAAAGATTTTTAATGTGGTTCGACTAAAGTCAATATGATCCCTATGTCCATAGCTTTTATTACTCTTTACGAAATGTATAATAGATTGTTGAATGTCTCATGTATAATGATTTCATCCCCTTTTATAATAGTTGGGGGAGTTACAATTTAAATATAAATCTATAACAGATAAGTATCAAGACTTAATTAGGATTCCATAGTAGATAAAGATTGATGGTTATAACGAATCCCCATTAAAATATGAAACTGAATGAATCTTCCTATATTAATGGTTAAGGATACGTCCTTTGAGTTACGAGCTGGGCCTTGACCCCAGCAACTTGAGGTTGTTGCTTTGACTCGTGTTGACCGATGACTCAGGCTCGCATTTCGTGACCTGATGTCTTAGTCCAACAACATCAATCTTGGATGAGCTGGGCCCTTATCAGCTGAGTCTATCCATTGGGTTTTTACTAACTCATTTATATGGTATCGAAAATTACGCACAACAGTATTTTTGGGTGGTTAATGTTGATTTTGGACTTATTGAAAGTTTTTTTTTTAAATTTTTTTTGTAATTAATATCACTAAAAGAAAATACTAGTAATCACAAAAATATAATTAGAATTTCAAAGTTTAATGTAAATTATCCTGTAATTGTCATGACTCATATATAACACAGAGTTTCACACTAGTGAAACATGAATTCATAAAAATTATACACTATACTATATAAATTATTTGCCTAACTAGACATTAATTAATAAAAATCTGTTACACAATGATAATTATAATATGATTTCATAGTGTGCAAATAATTATTAGTATACTATATTATAATAGATAAATGCTTTGTTGGGTTTGAGCTTTAAACAACAAGAAAATACAATAATAGATAAAAACTTTATTTAACTTTGGATAAAACTTTAGGTGGATTCAGTTAGAAGTTGTTAAAATTTTTTTAAATCATTTTTAATCATAAATAGATTTTTTTTAAAAAAATTCACCTGTTTCAAATTATATCTAAATTTTAACCTCTTAATTTTGATTTAATTTAGTTGATTTTTTGTAATTTGATTTTTTTTTTGCCTAGCCCTAAATGGGAGGAATTCGTTAAGTCACCATAACAGGTTTTATTACACATGAACTCAACACTTAGTAAAAGAATTAGTTTGTTGATTTCATTACGTATCCCTTAAAATTTTCCAACCAAACGCCCCCTAAATTCTTAAAAAAGTTTATGACTATTTTGACTTTGAAGTAGAATAATCTATCCTCTTTCTAAATTTTTCAAGTAAAAAAGAAATAATTATTTTAAAAAAATCCATTTGCTAACTCGATTCATTTATTATGCTCTTACATATTTTTTATCCACCTCTCTTATTTTTTGATTTAATATTTAATAATAATTATTTTATAAGAAAAATAGACTTAAAAATTCCTGTTTGCAGTGTGACCTAACTTTTGTACAAAGAAATCACAACTCATTTATAAAAATTTTATATTTATTTATTTTTACTTATCTTATTATTCGATCACAACATTTTTGTAACACTTTTCGGCATTAAATATAAGATATTATTTGGAAAATGCTAAATGACATAAAGAATTGTAGCAAATAACTATTTTGAAAGTTATTGTAATCATAAACCCTAAATCCTATAACATATGATAGAATATTGGTACAAATTAGTGTGCTGAAACAATTTGGAGATTTGTAAATGCATACACATGCCCTTATTAAGGGAAAGAAATTACTTACAATAATTTTATAAATAGTTATTGGATGCAAATGTTCGTGTCAGTTAGCATTTTCCTTCTCAAACATCTTGAAGTTAACCTAAATCTAAGGCTAGTAATGCTTACATTATTAAAAATTAGTCAATTTTTAGTCGTGGGAAATTGTTTACTTACCATGGGAAAACAAATTTCTCATGGAATTGTTTAGTTTATGAACATAAGAAAATGAGGTGTCGGTAAATTTTCCCACAACACTTGTAATTTTATTTTATTTTTAACATATTCCCATGGTATTAGCCATGAAAATGTGTGAAAAAAGTTTCTCACAGCAATTATTCCATAAGAAATTGTTTTATTACCTTCCCATGGCTAATATTGTTCTTCAGAAGATGAAGGAGGTTTTTTTATTATTATATTAAAAATTATTTAAACACATAAATAAAAATATTGAAATTAATTAAAATGAAGTTGATATTGCTAAAATAAATGAAATTTATTTTCAAAAATATTATTAAAATATTTTTCAAATTATTTACAAAATGATAAAAAAAATACAAAATCAAATATTACCTAGATCTTGGTTATTTTGCCTACCTTACTATTGATACTCCTCCCGATAGTTGCTTTCCTCGGGAATGATATTGCTTTTCAAGTTGAGCTTGCTCCGCTTGCACTTCCCTTGAAGGTGCACGATTTCACAATTATGGCTCGACAAGACTTCCTTGAAGACTGCTTCGTTACGCTTAATCTCTTTATTTAAAGTTACAACCCAACACTCCATCCCCTCCTTGTTGATGACCCCAGAAGAAAAGGAAGGACTACATGGGAAGTGTCTGGTGCCAACGGAAGGGGCCTTGATGCCAAGTCATAGATTTTATCCCAGTTTGACCTATCAACCGTTTGAAGCCAAACCGCTTCCTTAACTTTGAGAGTGAGCTGGAGGCATCGGAGGTGGTGGTCATAGCAGGCTAGAAGGACAAAATCTTTGCAATCTTTTGAGTGACTATAGTTTACAAAAAATAAAAATTACAAAATTATATGTGTCAAAGTAATTTATTAATGTAAAAAAAAACATGAATGAATTCATAGATAGTACTTGCATAAGTCTTTTCCAATGGTCCATCCACCCATATGTGGTCTTTCTTGTGATTAGTGTATTTAAAGACCTCTAAGATTGTGGGCAACCTTTCGGGTGACTTTTTCCTACATTTCAAAGCATTAGTATTCATATCTATGAATCTGTTATGGGTAAAAATTGGCTTTGAAGAATGAGACGAGCACGAACCCATCAGAAGCTAAGTTACCTAGCTGACTGAAGATGTCCAATGAGAACCACCTCACACATTGCTAGGAAGTGACATAACGAGGTCATTATGAGACTAGCTCGCTAAGCAGCCAACCATCCTACTTGAGCTTGCTACACTACAGAGACAGCACTGAGCTCGTTAAGTGATTTGCAATAGCGACCTTGGGCCGAGAATCTTCGCTCGGGAGGAGGAACATCTCGCTCAACAAAGTGAGACCACAAGACAGGTGCACGTACATCAGCTTGCAACTGACAAGAGGGGCCTACTCCGTAGAAAGTAGCCTGCAACAGCCGGATTATAGGAGTTTTATTATCTTTCACATTTATTTCCTGATTTAACATAACTGTAGCTTGTAATTATTATATGTAATTCTTCCTTCCTCTATAAATAGGAATGCATTATTAGAATAGGAGGGAGAGATCAGAAAACTTGTAAGCAAAAACTCTATAAAAATTCCTTTCATATATTAATAAAAGCTCTGCCGTGGACGTAGGGTTCGGTACCACCTGAATTTAGTCGAATCACGTTAAAGATTGTGCACACCCCTCCATCTTTCTTCCTCTTCACCATCTCTATCATCCTCCATTTTGCACATCCCTTAAACCAAAAAACAGCTTGGGGTTTAAGAATTACACACCCGTTGACAGGAATTTGGCAGAACCAAATTTTACAGTCAACAGAATCAAAGTAAAATAAAGTTAATTTAAATGTATAATGGATACTTATGAGTCACCTCTATGCTCGGTGATAGGGATGGAACCACTGGTGTGGTTGGTAGGTCCTTGTCCACTAGTGGAGGCCTAGTTTTTTTTATTTCATTCACAGATGCTTTTGTAGTTATAAGCTTCCCACGTTTCCAAGAGCCTCCTTCAATACTCCTCAATGATCCACCAAGACTTCTGGCCCTTTTCCTAGACATCTTGCATCATATTCTGGAGTTGTTTAGCTACTTTTGAGTCAGAGTTCCCTTTTATAGCAGCTTCATGTTGGGGTCCCACCTATACCAATCCTACAAAACAATTAAAGTTAGTAATTTCAATCATATTCAAATACAAACCTATTATTTCAAAAAAATAGAAATGTATGATTTTTATCTTGAACATCCTCTACCACAAATCCTTTAAAGTGGGGTCCACTTCCCTTTAACTTAGCCATGCACTATCAAATATACTTTCAATGATGGCATGTATAGCCCACGTAGTGGAAGTGGTTAGTAAACCTATTGACATATAAAAAAGAGGACATGATTAATTATAATAAATAAAGTATAATAAGTATAAGAAACTTAATTATAATTATAAAGACTCATGTATAATTGTCTGGCTTAATCCGTAGCCTATTGTAGTCTTCGACGATTTGTGATAGAGGAACTTACCGCTAAAAGTGTGTAACAACTTGAATGGTTGATAACGACACTACAGTCAATCATTAAGGTAAGATCTGTTGGTGAACATGAAGGTGGAGGGGCCGACAATGTGGTTGACATGTGGGGTTAGGGGTGGAGGTGATTGGTGAATATATTGGATGAGTGTGAAAAGAAGGTGTGGTGGGATGGTGAGGAAACGGTATGGAGGAGGGAGAAATTGTGGTCTTGTGGGTGGAGTCAGTACAACCCCCACAATTGCAATCTCTAGCAGCCCTACCACCTCCCTAATCTGTAACATAGTTGTGTCCTAACATTTATATGAAAAAAAAAAATCAAAACTAAGTTTAAGTCATAGTTCTATATATTATATTTTTCTTAACATTAACTAAAACTATTTTCAAGTCTTATTGTTTTCTTCTACAACTTAGAAGAAAGCTAATTTCAAGAGCGTTGGTGGTACAAAAAAATAGTTTCAAAGTTAGATAAACAATAGCATGTTATGAAATGTTAGAATAAAGTAATATTTAAGCAAAATTAACTACTCTATATAAGTTGGGGAATAAGAAGCCATTTGATGATGAAGTCAAAACTTTCTCTATTCAGGTTCGAAGTAAGATTTTAAGGTGTTTAGAGATATGGTATCTTCAAATGATAAGGGTGAGAGCTAAACATAATCCACGATTAGAACTAGGCTCAACTGCATCATCTAAAAATGCCATATCTTTTTCCACCTTAAGATTTTCCCCCAAACTTAAATGGAGAAGATTTTAACTTCCTCATTAGATGGTTTCCTGTTCCCAACTAATATAGAGAAGTTAGTTTTATGTAAATATTACTTCCTTATAACATTTCCTAATATACTATTATTTATCTAACTTTAAAGTTATTTTCTTGTATCACCAATGTATTTGAAATTAACTTTCTTCTAAATCTTATTCCTTAATATACCTAAATTTATTTTCTTCTAATTTTTCCTAATAGGTTTTTTTTTCCTTAGATATAAAAATACCTAAATTTATTTTCTCTTAACTTCCCATAATAGGTTTTTTTTTCTTAGGTATGAAAATATCTAAATTTATTTTTTTTTCCTAATCTTCCCTGATAGGTTTTTTTCTTAGGTACGAAAATACCTAAGATTGTTTTCTCCTAATTTTCCATAATAGTTTTTTTTCCTTAGGTATTAAAATACCTAAGAAAATTTTCTCCTAATTTCCTGTAATAGTTTTTTTTCTTAGGTACGAAAATATCTCAGATTTATTTTCTCCTAATTTCCTTTAATAAGTTTTTTTCTTTATTCTAAACAACCCTACATTTATTTTCTTCTTGTTTCCTCTAATATATATATATATATATATATATATTATTCTTATTCTAAACATATATACTTAAAATTATTTTTCTTCTAATCCCCAAATCCAATTTCAATCCCTAAACTTAATTTTGCTAATATTCCCATATTCAAATATTTACCAATATTCACATTCTTGCAAATATTCAATATTCAATTCCTAAACTCAATTTTACCAATATTCACATAGTCATTAATATCACATATTCAAATCCCATAGATATGCAATATTCAATCCCTAAAATCAATTTTACTAATATATCAAGTTTTAGGGAAAAAAAATTAAAAACTAATGAATTAAAAAGGGCATGCCTTCAGTGTAGAGCAAAAACAACAAAGTAAATAACTTGAACAATCTTCAAGGGTGGCAAAAATGATTGGAGAATGGTGGAGCTCGGTGTGACAACAATGAAGGAGAGAAAAAGGAAGAAAAGGTGCTTATATAATCAATTTTTTTTCGTGGCGTTTCCCACAATAAAAACTATGGTATTTATTTATGATTGTACCGGTTGTTGCTTTCCTATGATCTATGCTCGTGGAAAATTCAAAATTTGAATTATCCCATAGTAATAAACCATGAGAAAGTAAACAAAATATATTTTCCATGGGCATAGACCATAGAAAAGCAAAGAAAATATGACAATTCAATAGTCTCACTTTGCCTATAATTTATTTTACGTTCTTCACTACACTTTCCATAGCCTTGGGACCATGGAAAATGCCTTAGAAAAATTAAGTGTATTCTCGTAGGATAAAGCCTCATGTAGAGATATGGAATTAGATAATTATCAAGATAATTGGAACAAATTCTATCATATGTTTTGGCCTAGGAGTTTGTCTTGGGGTCACTTAAGGTTTAGGTGACAAATGGTTTAAAATACTTATCAATCAAAACATGGGATATTGGGGGTGATACTTTATATTGCATAGTGTTGATCATAGACTATTAATTATTGATTGGTAAAATGAGGATGTCAAGAAATTAAGTGAAGGAAAGTGTGATAGTCAATTCCTAGAAATAGATTTGAAATTATGTTAACGATAGTATGTATACACTATATACTAACTATATAATTTAAACTAATTTTTTAGGTCATCATCTTACTTTATATCAATTTCCATATGGATTTGAATACTCAAAGTTCTAATCACTGTGCCCTGATTTTGTAACATCTGAATGCAAAGAAGACACAATATTTATTAAATATTTTCTTTAAAAATGTACAATTTAAATATCTATACTAAACCTTAGGAGGTGTATTGAAAAGACTAACTCATTCTAAGCTATTAAGAATGGGTAACCAATTAAAGATTCAATGATATATAAAAAATTATATATTGAAATTTTTGTATCATCATTTTATTAAAGAAAATATACATTCATAAGATACACACACATTGCATTGAGGAGCATGATAAAAGATGGAAAAAGATATATATATATATATAGTGTGGGGAGAAAAACAAAAATAATACAATGAACAAGGAGAAAAATAATAAGTAATAGCATTATGAAATTTAGTTTTTTGATCATCCAATGAATAAATAGAAAATGAGATTGGAAGGCACACCAAATGACTATATCATGCTTCACAATTTGAGTTGATTATACATTTTCAAACAAAGACTAAAAATTAAAGTTAAGGCTCAAAAGTTTTCATGGAAGCTTGAGCCTTCTTTTTAAATTGGAATAGAGTCATAAAACATAAGTAATGTTTTAAAAATCTAACTATATAGTAAATCAAAGGAGTTATTAAGTTATAATTTGATTAGTCCAACTAATTATATCAATAGTCGAATTGGATGATCTCATAAGTATAGATTTATATGAATTTATTAAAAAAATAAATAATAGCTAACCTATAGTATAAATATGAGATCATATTTTATATAAAAAATTAAAAAACTAAAAGAAACGAAGCAAAATAGTGAATTTTTAGTCAACTAAGTGTTAAATCTCTTCTTTTGTTAGTTTTTGGTTATATATAGATTTACTGGACCAACCCAACCTAAAAAAAAAAGTAGTCTAAAAGCTAAAAAAAAAAAAATAATAGCCAATTTTTGAAAATAGAATCAATTTTCTGGTTTATCCCAGTTCTCGCATGTTTGCATCAGTATAACCACTAAAATAGTTTTTTTGGATCAACTTGAATTAGATAATATAATAGTTAATAGTTGAACTGAATTGAATCATCCACTTCAATTCTTGAGACCTTGGTGATAAGTACATTGTTCTTTGGTTCTTTAATCTAACATTAAAAAATATAATAAAATTTGACCAAAAAGATAGCTAAGAACTTATCATAAGTAGAAAATAAAAGATATAATTTATTTTTGAAAACTTTTAAACCACTAATGTCTTTTGAATAATCAGTGGTTAAGCACATTATTATAAGGAGTTGGGCATCGATTCCGTGTCCTACATACGTTTAGCTCTCACATCTTGCACTTAGAATATGAATGCATGAAAAATATATATTATCTATTTCATGTAGTTCAAGATTGCACCAAAAGGGGGTGAATTAGTTTTACAATTTTATAAATTTTCAAAACCCCTTTTCAATTTTCACACAATTTCAATAATTTGGAAACAAATTATCAAAAATCTCATAGTCTAATTCAATTAATCTAAAATCTTACACATTTGTTACTCAACATCAATTTGAATAATAATGATTGCCAAAGATATTAAGTGTAGAAAAGTAAATTACAGAAAATTAAAGGAGAAGGGTTAGAGAGATCAAACGCTGACTTTTATAGTAGTTCCTCCTTGAAGATCTACTCTAAGATCTACATCCACTTGTCAAGTTTGAAAAAGCTCGGTGCCACTATACTAAATCCCTCCAATTTTGAACTCAACACTTGAAGAAGCTTTTATAATGGTTGCATTTCCTAAATGACCAAAACCCCTTTGCGATGCCTTTCAAAGCTAATCGTTCAAGAGATTCCTCACTATTACTAACTTAGGGTTTCCTAACCCTAAAAATACCTATAAATTAGAGATGAAATGAAGGTTTATAATTAAAAACTCAAAATTAAAGCTCAACAAATAAGGGATTTGCTCAAATCTAGCTTAATATGAAGAAATAGAGTAAACAAATAAAGTTCAAAGAAAATGGGTTATATTTGCCTTTTAGAGAGATGAAAAATTGTACTAGAAATGAGCAAAGAAGGCATTTATAGTAATAGAGCCATTAGACATAGTTAAGACCCATTAATTCAAAATTCATCTTAACTAAATCTATTCATGAATTGATTCGTGAGATAGATTTTGAAGTACGAATCGATTTACAAGTTGGTTCATTCAAATTGAAGTGCTTTCTAGATAAAATTTGAAGCACATGAATTAATCCACATGCCTAGTGTTTTTAAGTGAAAATCAATTTGTGCGCCTATTTTAGGCTGATGAAGCGATTCACTTATCTAGTATTAATTGAATTGAACCATGAATGGATTCCTCCTCATGCAATTGATTTTTAAATAATTTTATTGAAAAGATATTTAATTAAAACATTTTTAATTGATGTTCAAAACATTCTTTTCAACTAAAACCATATTTTCCTGAGAATAAAATTTGTCAACAACCTTTACTATCATGGAAAAAATATTTTGAGAGGATTTTCCAAAATTCCTTAAGGCAAATATGATTTAAAATAATTTTCAATCTTGTGCTAAATTGAAAAGGCACCCTAGCCTTTATGAGAAAATATTTTTAGGCCTTCACTAAATCTTCAATAAATTCTTCAAGGCCTTCCAAGGTAATTCCATTGAAAGGAAATATATTAAGCATATCTAAAATATTTGTTATCATCAAAATAAATTATAAAATCATTTTAAATAAGGACTAGATTCAATGTTTCATGCATCATAATATAGTTGTGTTTATATCAGTGGCAAATAAAATATTGTCAAATGTTTTAATTATTTTTCTACGAATGCAATAAAATAATGCTAGTTTTCATAAAAAATATTAGAAACTATTTATATAATAAAAGAGCTTTAAGCTTTTAGTGATAATTATTTGCCTTCGGTAGCTTTGCAAATGGGTCAGGGTCTACCGGTTAGTTGGCTTTTACACTGCAAAGTAAGGGAAGATGGTATATCTCTACCTCATTGTCTACTAGCCTTGGGTTAATAGGTGTTTCTGTGTCATGCCCCAACTCTCAGGCACGTGATCGGTGTAGAAGGCCACCCATAGGAAATCTCCTACAAGTCTGACTATACATACTGACTTATTAATACACATCTATTTCTATCAAAAATTTGACAGAATTTTCCTATAATCTGGACACCTAGGCCCAAGGCCTTCATATATAATAAGGGTCACATGCCCATTAAAACTTGTATAACATGTAAATAGACATGCAGTGGCCCAGACTAGATAACAATAACCTACTGGGCATCCAGGACTCAATTAAAAACATAATGTAATAAATATTCCTATCCAACTACCAAGTCACAACACCAATTTATACCTTTATCTCCACATAGAGGGCTATCTGGTTATTGAGCAGTACCAGAATCAATGTGGATTCTCTAGGGCTTTGAAAAACATAGAAACAGAAAGAGTGAGTTTCTAAGAAACTTAGTGAGTAAACAATCCTATGATCACTCAAAAACCCCATATAAAAATCATGCTTGAAAGTATATATATAAATACATTACCGTGAAAATATGCTTACTCGTTTTACAGTTAAAATCTCAAACAGATTCGACAATTTCCATTCATCAAGATAGTAAAAAATTGGAATAAGATATTTATCAAAATGCAATTAGCATATGGCATAATATTATAGAAAATATCCATCATGATATAAATGCAAGAAAATATACAATAAAGCCTTTAAAATACATCAATAGTCGTATAACAACACACTCAACTGAAATCCTATAAAAGGTGACTCCAAGAAGGAACCATCACAATATAGCCATAATCTATCCGACATGTCTACCAGATTCTCATACTATCGTATAATCATCTCTGTCCTATCTTATCTCTCCATCACATATACACAAGTGTACTTGTGGGTTCTTAATGAATCCCCCAGTGATTCTAGGACCTTTTTTCAAAATCTAGTTGTATTACATACCATAAAATACTTATTTGGGTAAGCAACATATATAAAAAAAATGCATGAACTCACTAAAGCATTTCTATATCCATACATCACATACAAAAATGGCATCATCATTTCTCATAATACAAATCAGTATGAAAATGCACAGTTTTATCATGACAAACCATTTCATAAACACTAATAACATGTAAATATACTTTCAAAATCACTTTGATATATATATGGAAATCTCATCATTTAAAAGGATTAATAATATTATTTCATACGATAAAATTATTTTATATTTACATATGAGATTGTTAAGTGAGGAGGATTGTTCACTCACCTTTGAAAGCATCAAACTGGCCACTCGGTAATCTACTGAAATCTTAGAATTTAGACATTAACAAACTCCATACTCTATCCAGAATGTATCTGAATCACAATAATAGCAAAATTTTCCATTTTCATCAATTATGCATTATTGGGTTTTCTACACAAATTTCTTGACATCTTGCTATATAGTTACTACGGAATAAATTTGATGACCTAAGATTACTCACCGAGTTCTGATGAACACACCGACAGCTCACTGCTGGTGGCCTAGAAGAGCTATTGGCTAAACAACTTGCCAACAAGGGAAAAAGTTGCTGCTGCACCAACGAAGGAAATGGCACCGAGAAATAGAGGAGGAGGTCGGAGTGGTTGAGCTGGTTGTGTTGAAGCACTGGCCAAGTTCAAAGCTCTGGCTGAATGAAAATCGAATAGGGAAGGGAGAAGGCCGTGCCTCTGCTGAGCTGTTCAACCATGGGAACACGTCGAAAATAGGAGAAAGTTACCGGAAGTGGCCAATCGGTGCCAGCCGAGCTTGAGGTTGCCAGAAAAGCTGCTGCTCATCAAAGGACATGAACACAACTGGGGCTTTGGTTGGAGCTACAGTGTGCCATTGGAAATGGGGACGCCAGAAGGAAAGGAAGTGCCGATGATGGCCGGAGATCACC
Organism: Saraca asoca; assembly: GCA_026873985.1. Lineage (NCBI taxonomy): Eukaryota > Viridiplantae > Streptophyta > Magnoliopsida > Fabales > Fabaceae > Saraca > Saraca asoca. The sequence goes on from JANHAO010013631.1 coordinate 13,743, forward strand.
ATTCAACTGAAGGGAAAGGGAGAGAGAGAGAGAGATCCAAAATTTTCTGAAAAAGAAAGAGAGGAGGCACACAAAAAAAAAGAAAAAAAAAATAGGTCGGGGTGACCGGCTACCAGATGGGCCGATTTTTCCAAAATGGGGAAATTACAATTTGGCCATTGAACTTTCCACCGACTTTCATTATGCCCTAACTTCAAAGAATCTTTCAATTTAGTCCTGTAGAATTTTTAATTTGGTTCTTCTGCCACACATTTTTTTTTTCAGGCATTACATTCCGTGCCTATCTTTTGAAGGTAGGCTACCATCTTCTGCCCAAAGAGTTCTTCCATCTCAGCTAGGTCTCCTCTTTCACTTTTTGTGTCACTTGAGCAGTAATATTTGCAATAAGATTTTTCATATAAAATGATGATCCTTGATCATGCTTTGATTATCCTCCAAAATAGGCTTTAAGACCTACTCTTCCTCTAACCTTCTAACACGGTTAGGATGCTCTTAAGTTCCTGACACAATTATTAATATGTCTATCTTTCCTAATAGAATAAACTCTTTTTGGATCAATTACTGCATGAGAAAATCATATGACATACAATTAAGAATATTTATTAGCACTTAACACTTAAAATTACTTACAATTTTAATTACTTAAGCAATTAACACTTCTAAATTACTTACAATTTTCTCGAAAACTATCTAGCTCTTTTTAGTTGTATATTCACCTTTTGTGTTCATTCTCACTCTTTTTCATAATTCATGTTGAGATATGGAAGAAACTAGTGAATCAGACTGAGAAGCTTATTGTTCTACAAGATTTTCTTTCACCAAAGCTTGCTTTAGCTTCACATATCCTGCATAAGATAGCCTATGGTTATACTTCCTTTTTGCTTATCTCTCTATTAGGTACACTTATACACTATTGATAAAAAAATAGTTGATAAGACAGTCAAATTACTCATAATAATTGAAAAAAAATAAGGTAAAATGATCAAATTTACCTGAAAAGCCTTAGTTTGGCACTGCTCTATATAATCATCCCACACTTTTTAATTGAGGGAGTTATATTTCTTAAGGAGATTTTCATCACCCATCTTTTTAATGGTGATGTAATCTCTTATCAATCGGTTCTTGAAATCTGCCAACCATTCCCTTACAAGCTTTATGACTTATTTTTTCCTCCTCGCATCAATATCAAAGGTGATCTATAATATAATACACATATAGATTATACTTATATACTATTATTCTAAGAAGATAGTTATATATATATATGTTAAATACAAATTGGAGATAAGTAATGTAGACAAAGACATGCTACCAAATGTTCTTCTTGATGTCCTTTAGTACTTGTTTCCATTACTCAGTATAGATTGGCACTTTGATGCGTGCCAAAATTTTAATGTAACTCTTATATTTGGATGAACTGGCCCCGCCTGCTTGCCCCTTAGCATTGAACTCAACTTTCATCTTCTCTCACTACAAATCAAGGTGTAGCATCCTTCGTACTCTTGTCACTATGATCACTATGCTCAGAAGGATCCATATGTCTGTTTAAAATGAAAAAAGAAAAAAAAAGTTAACCTTACAAAATAATAATTCAGGAAGTATGTCATCATCATATCAAAATAAAGATTAAGGATTATCTTAGGAAACTATAATTATATCAAGGTAAATAAGTATCGCTCTAGGTCTATCTAAGTTTAATTAAGGTTTTGGCTTATCAATATCAATAATATGTGCTTAATTTTTTCATATTCTAAATATTTACAACATTAAGTAGTGTAAATATATGTGCTTAGATACAACCTCAATATCAATAATATGTACTTTATCACAATGAATCTGAAACTGTTTTTTTTAAGTTTAATTAATCACAATGTGTTTAATTTTATTGCATATAAATAAATGAGTATCACATATAAATAATGTTAGTCTGGATGGGTGTCCTAGACCAATTTGATTGAGTTCTAGCGCATCCTAGACTATACATTCTGTGCATTTAGATATAAAG
>JANHAO010013632.1:0-15737 GCA_026873985.1 Saraca asoca
TATCTGATTTCGTTTAAAGGGTTGAAGGAAAATAATGCATCAAGCTATGTCCAAGAGTCAAATTGATCCTCCTTCCCAGAGATCTCAAATGAAGAAATCCTAAAAGAATCACGGATTTCAACTATCGTTTACGTACGTTAGACTTGAGCAACTGTCCATTCTACTATATTTTAATATAACATTATATATCTTTTTCAATCATTTCACAATCAAAAACAATCTTTTCTCACACATACAAATAAAACATTTTCTGCAAAAATAAATTTTAACCTTCATTCCCCAACAGAAACCTTATTTTTACACAGCTTATCTAAACACACCCTTTTTTAGTCTAATCTTAAATATCAATGTAATAGTAAGTTATATCAAGCATTTTAAAATGCAAACAAAAATAAAAACATGGGCATCATTCATAGTTCAAAGTATTATGATTCGGTTTACCAAAAAAAAAAACAGAAAAAGATTGTTGACTGTGAAATTTGGTCAGGTCAAAACTCCAGTCAACCGAACAGACTGGCAATCCTCAAGCTGCAAACTGATTATAAGAAGAAAAAAAACTTGAGAGATTATTAGAGGAAGAATAGCTAGAACAAAGAATTTTTTAACGTAGTTTGGCCAAAATTCTCTGTTGAGATTCTTATGTCCATGGTAATATTATTGCCCTAGAGTAAATTTTGTAGAGTTACAATAGATATTTTTTTTCCTTCATATTGTATTTATTCCTCCCCCTTTTTATAAAGGCTAGGAGGTTATAAATATAAATTTACAAATTGTAAATCTGTTACATCAATCAATAAATGTAAATGACAACTTACACTTCTGCAAATCAGCTTCTGCAGATTACTTTCTATGAGTGAGTCCCTCTGGCTGTTTTTTTGTAGGTTGGCTTTACAGGTCATCTAAGCGGATGCTTGCCTCGCGTTCAATTTCAGTAGGGCCTTTAGATGAGCGAGATGATATGTTCTGCGAGCTGGAGCTCCTATCCCGAGGTCTTTGCTGACCTTTGATAGGAGATCGCAAGTTTGTATCTAGTGACCCAAGCTTGCGCAGGGCAATGCATTGGCTATGCGATTTGGGGCTCGTCTCTGCTGAGCTGAGGTTACTACCTTGAACTTATCTCACGTCCTTTGCTCAGAGCTCGCAGTTGGCAATCATCGACTTCAGCCTCCAAGCAAGCTGGACTTTCTCCATTTGGACTTGCTTATTGGGCTTTTGCCAGCCCATTTATAAAGACCAAAAAATATGCACAACATTAGCCCTCTAGCTCTCAATGTGCTTTGCAAACTGGGAGCTATAATCTACAGGCAAAAGCTCGATTTGTCGAATTGCTTTTTAGGCCTCTGCTTTCTTCAAGTTTCATCTCGAGTGTTCGTGTGCTCATCTTCCTTGATGAAATGAGGCTTTTGACGAGTTGACTACTCGATAGGCCGCAGATGAAAGTTCCTGCAAACCATCACTCAGAGAATGTTAGCAAAGATGAGCACTCAGTCAATCAACCTCGGTGAGCATATGCCAAGTTGGATGGCTAGCAAATCATATGAAAGTTATGCCTTAGCAGGCTCGAGCTGGGCACTGAGGTAGGTCGCAAGAAAGCTGTGCCTGAGTATTAGATCGCAGGCGAGCTGTGAACAATGAATCACATATGAGCTACACTTCAACTGGACCAAAAGTTGTAGTTGTCAAGAGAGTCATATGTGAGCTGCACTTCAACTAGACTGCAAGTCACAGTTGGCAAGAAATCTATGAATTTTAGCGCTATAGCACCTCAACTGGACTACAAGTCACAATTGGCAATAAGTCTGTGAATATTTTTAGTGTCACAGAGCCTCAATTGGACCAAAAGTCATAGTTGGCAAAGAGTTTGAAGATATTTTTAGCGCTATAGCATCTCAACTGGACCGAAAGTCACAGTTGACAGAGAGTCTGTAGATATTTTTAGTGCCACAGCACCTCAACTAGATCGAAAGTCAGTTGGCAAAGAGTCTGTAGATATTTTTAGTGCCATAATGCCTTAATTGGACCAAAAGTCATAGTTGGCAAATAGTCTGTCGATATTTTTAACACCACAGTACCTCAACTGGACCGAAGTTCATAGTTGGCAAAGAATCTATGGATATTTTTAGTGCCATAGTGCCTCAACTGGACCGAAGGTCATAGTTAACAAACAGTTTGTGGATATTCATAGTGCCTCAACTAGATCGAAGGTCACAGTTGGCAAAGAATCTGTGGATATTTTCAATGCCACAGTGCCTCAACTGGACCAAAGGTCATAGTTAGCAATAAGTATACATATAATGGTTGAGAAAGTCAGCCGTATGTGAGCTCAGAAAGTTGTACGCTCTCAATGGCAAAGAGTAGATTGTATACATGTAAGCAAAATGTTGCTTTAGGGTAGTGCCAATGGCAAACCAAAATTTTCTTTCAACTGAGACAGAGGAAAGCTTAGGCACTAGCTTATAAACATCATTAATAAATGGTTTTCATTGTGGAGGCTTGTCCTTGATTAGGATCCCCTTACTGGGATCACTGCCCCATAGGTTGCATCACGTAATCTCGTAAGAGACCTCTCTTGATCAAGCTCTCAATTGCATCCTTGAGCTCCTAGCAATTTGAAGTGCTATGCCAGATCTCATTGTGATAAGCACAAAATTCATCTTTGTTCCTTCACCTATAGGGAGCCTTTAAAGGGTCGGGCCTCCCAAAGTCCTCTATGTCCCTTTCTATTATGTATATCAAATCCTAAGTATCAAATAGGATATTGTAATGGTCATAGTGGCCTTGATGTTGGGAGCATTCATTTCTAACTTTCTTTTCAGGCTGGTCATTAGATCCATTCCTATTGCCATTTTTGCCATTACCAGAGTTATTCTTCTTCTTGCTTTGATCGGAGCCCCCTACCTCACTCTTTTGATCGAGGTTGCTTTGACTGAAAGTTTCCTCCTATCTAACCTACTTGGTAGCTCGTTCATAAAATTCACCTAGATCTGCGACTAGGGATTTGTATATACTTTTATATAGCTTTCCATCCTTACGAAGTCCTACCAAGATCACCGCCAGGATGCTCTCATCGGATAGGTTCTCCATGTTGTCAATCTCATGTCTAAAGTAGGTGATGTAATCCTTCAACGACTTATTCTTCCACTGAAAGGCCATTGCGATGTGGCAGGGGGAGCGAGCTGCCTCTTTAGCACTCTATACTGGTTTAGAAATTTCTCCTGGCATTCTTCCTAATTGCCAACACTACAAGTTGGGAGGTTCCTGAACCATGCTCTAGGCATCCCCTAGTGTAGCTGGGAAGATACAACATTTGATTAGGGGACTATTTGTTTAAAGATTCATCTAGATATTGAATATACCCAGGTAGTTATGTGGATCGTTGTCCCCATTGTACAGCAAGACAGTGGGAATTTTGAAGTTGTGGAGGAGAGGCTCCGTCTCAATTTCCTTAGAGAAGGGAGTCCATTTCTCGGAGCGTCCTCGATTGTCTCGAGCTTGAGAATGTTTCTTTAATAGCTTCACCCTCTGAAACAACTCTTCTACAATCAGACACAATGTCCCAGATTGCTGGCTTGAAGCCTGGTGGCTCCTTCTATCTTCCCGGTTATGCAAGTAGTGACCTAAGGAATGTTCTTGATTGTTTTGCTCAAACACCCATCTTGTTGCTGCTGGTGCACGTTTCTGGGTGCAACGACCCCAGCTTGCATTTGTACATTCTGAGCTTGCGCTTATGCTAGCACTATAACTACTTTAGCTAATTCTTCCATCATATTTTCTAGTTTCTCTGGACGCTGATGCCATGCTTGCATATTGTCAGTCTTATGAGCATCTACAGTAGGTTGGTGATGACCGGGCAAACCAGTGGCAGCAACTATGGAGGGGGCAATAGAGATTCCTCCTGTCGAAAGACCTGAACCCTGTCATTGTGCAAGGCCATCCAACTACTTAACTGGAGTGTCTGAACTTCTAGTAACTCTTTCTCTCACCATTGTGGTCGAATCAAGAGTTTAATCAGAACACAGATGAGGCCTTCTTTCTAGCACTAAACTATTGACGGTAAAATTTGGTCAGGCCCAAACTCTAGTCAACCGAACAGTACGACAATCCTCAAGCTGCAAACTAATTATAAGAAGAAAAAAACTTGAGAGACTATTAGAGGAAGAATAGCAAGACCAAAGAGTTTTTTATCGTGATTCAGCCAAAATCCTCTATTGGGATTCCTACGTTCATGGTAATGTTATCGCCCTAGAGTAAATTTTGCAGAGTTATAGTAGATATTTGTTTCCTTCCTATTGTATCAGCTCCTCCCCCTTTTTATAGAGATTGAGAAGTTACAAATGTAAATTTACAAATTATAAATCTGTTACATCAATCAATAAATGTAAATGATAACTTGGACTCCTGCAAATCGGCTTCTACAGATTACTTTCTACGAGTGAGCCCCTCTGACTGCTTTTTATAGGTTGGCTTTATAGGTCGTCTAAGTAGATGCTTGCCTCGCGTTCAATTTCAATAAGGTCTTTAGATGGGTGAGATGATACGTTCTGTGAGCTAGAGCTCCTATCCTGAGGTCTTTGCTGACCTTTGATAGGAGAACACAAGCTTGTATCTAGTGACCCGAGCTTGCATAGGGCAATGCATTGACTATGCGATCTGGGGCTCGTCTCTGGTGAGCTGAGGTTACTGCCTTGGACTCATCTCATGTCCTTTGCTCAAAGCTCACGATTGGCAATCAGTGACTTCGGCCTTTGAGCAAGCTGGACTTTCTCCATTTGGACTTACTTATTAGGCTTTTGCCAGCCCATTTACAAAGACCGAAAAATACCCACAATAAAAGTAAAGTGTATCATGGTTCTAAACGCATTGATCTTTACAAGTAAAGAATTGTATAAAACAAACATCATCATCATTATTATTATTATTATTTATACTTTTACTTATTGCAATCATTTAAGTCAAAATGGCAAATGGTTTTTTTTTTTTTTTTTCTGAAAAATGGTACATAGTCGCATACTATATATACATTAGTGCCTAGTCAATCTTAATAAAGAGTCATTTGGTTCACACATGGTTCACATAAGGAGTAAGTTTCTGCGGAAAGTAGAATTTTTCATGAAGTCTCTGTGTAAATTTCTCAGAAAATTTTGAAAGTTATTTGGTGGACACTATAAAAATAGAACTTCCTAGAAAGTAAGTTTATATATGGTGTTTGTTTCAGCTATAGATTTTCTAAGAAGTATTATGAAAATGACTAAAATATCCTACATAAAAGTTATGCTCTTTTGCCAAGACATTGTGTAAATTTTTAAAAGGGTACTATTGTCATTGTTTAAATTTGTAAGGATAATTTTGGATTTTAGTTTATTAAAAACACATGAAATAGAAATTACCTAGAAAGCTGGGTAAGTCACTTCATATGCTTTGTGAAAAGTAGAACTTATCTCATTTTTTGAATTAATGACCAATCAAATAATCTAAATATTTTCTTCTTTTCAAAAAATTATATTTTCTGTAAGACTTTCTGACAATCAAATGACTTCTAAGTACATATCATCATCTTGGTTATTTCATTATGTTGGCCATGATTTGCAAAATTGACATTAATTTATTTATTTGCCCACGGTTAACAAAATTACCTCCATAAAATTGGAGTTAATTGCCAGATGGTTAAGAGTGTCATTAATTTTTTTTTTTCATAATTAGAGATGGTTTGGTTGACAAGAAGTTATATGAAAAATATATATTTTTGGAAAGTAGCAGATGAGTGTACTATTTAATTTATCACTAATTAATAAAATAGAGGAAGTAGGATTTCCCAGAAAGCTCAACTTTTCAAGGAATGAGGAAGGTTGCTTACTTACAATCTCTCTAAATAAGAATAACTTCTTACAGTAGCAATTTCTGAAAAATTGATAAGAAAATTTATTTCTTTATAAATTTAGACTTCTTACGAAAACTTACTTCCTAGGTTAATTAATCGATTCCTTAATTAAAATGCTCTAATGATGATTATCTCTTGTTCAAAACAAGCACTTTCTGTGCATGTGATTTTCTATGTTAAAAAAAAAATTAAGTAATTTTTGGACAAGAATTAATGTTCACGCGCAAAGTTGCTATGTTTGGACATGCGTTTATCATTACTTGGCGAATTTTAGAGAAACCACCCTCGCCTCTCATAACTCATGATTTCTATATATAATGGAAATAAATCTTTTAGTTATAAATGCCGAGAAAAAAAATTAACAGCTTTTGTATATTATTAAGAACGTTAAGGGTGGGTTTAGTTAGTAAAAATATTTTTCATTTTTGCTTTTTGAAAATGTTTTATTTTAGATTTTCATTTTTTTAAGTGTGATTGATATTTATCTAAATATAATTTTCATCTTTATCTTAAAACTATAATTATGGAATGGTTTATGGTTAATCATGGTGATACGGATAGTATCGATAGAAGTAATTATAATTCTGGATGATAGTTTAACAAATAATAATGAAGGAAGGTATTGATAATAGTGGTGAATGGTGATGACAGAAGTAATGGACAATGGAAGTAAAAATGGATTGTGGACCATGATAGTGATGATAGGTGGTGTTAGTGGAAGAAGTGGGAAATAGTGATAAATAAAGAATAATAGCTAATAATTATACTTAGTGATAATTGATGATCAATGATGTTACGACGATCGAGGTGAAGATGATGGTAATTGTGATTGCAATGGAGGCAAAGACAATAGCGATGATGGTGACAATAATAAATTTAGAGGTAGAAGTGGTGGCAATGGAGTAGAAAGTGATGGCAATAATGAAGATGGGGATTAGAAGTGGGTGGAAATAGATAATTGTAGTGATAATCCTCCTAATTTATTGTAATAAAATTAAATGATTTTAAAATTATCAGTACATAGAAATAAAATACAAAAAACATCTTTTTATTATTTTTAAAATTTTTAGAAATGAGGATTCCATGTTTTAGAAAATGAAAATAACAAAAACTATCCCAATACTTTTTTCTTGCAAATTTTTTGTTTTCGTTGAAAATGATAAAAAAAATAAAGCTAACACACTTTAAAATTATTAATTTTTATGTTTTGACAAGTCAACCTTTAATAAATATTCATAAATAAATTGAATGATAAGATTTAAAAAGTAATTTTTAAAACAAAATATAAAAAGACAATAATACTCGCTTTCCCTTGACTTTTAAAAATTGTTTGTCCAACTTCTACTTATAGGTTTATAGATAAATTAATCCTTTTTTTTTTTTTCAATTTGATGTTGTATAGTTTATGGGTCCTAATTTACTGATATTTAAGCTAGTACATCTATTTTGAAAATGATTGTATATGCTATTTGGTATTTTTTTTTTCTTTGGGTGTTTGTTATTAAATGTTATAAAAATTACCAATTATTGAATTTGTTCACCTCAAATCAAGCTCCATGTCTTGGTGATGCATAAAAAAGCTCAAAATTAGGGTTCTGATTCACTTGTCCTTATCTATGGACTATATTCACATAATCCTTTGAGGTCTCTTTTCACTTAAAAATGTTTTAATTCTATCGGAGAAGGTGCTAAACTTGGTTTTCACACCCATACTTCATTTAGACAGAGGTACTATTTTGCCAATTTACTTCGTTTAGTCTTGCCACCTGCCTCCTATATATCTTCATTTATGGTCCCCAACAATTATAAGCTCCATATGGCCCTAGATCCATAGTCAATGTCATCAATAAAAGGAAAATATATAAAAATTGTATTTTGAAGAGAAGAAACTATGGGACCACATTTACTTGTAGTCTTTTAATACTTGCAATTAATATAACATTATTTTGTACACTAATCCCATTTACCAACAAATGAACTTTGACAAAATAAAATCCACTATATGAATGTTATTTGCTTTAACTTGATGGACCACAAGACCACATCCCTAATAGGTATATCACTTTAATCTAAGTTTATCCTTGTTTTGATATATATAATATTTTTTTATTTATTGGTAATATCCACTTGTCCTTTATAATGTATAGGGAAAAGAATTCAAAATTCTTTCTTGGCCTAGGGTTAGGATATCCTTTTGTTCTCGTTTTTGTTGAACCATATTGGATCAATCTTTGGGTAACAACCAAAGAAAACCTTGTCTTGAGAGAGAAGCTAACACATAGAATAAATTAATTAATTAATGTGAGCTTGTGGATGATGTTCTCAACTCTAAAAAGGGAATTCTTGTGGTCCTAACTCCCAAGTAAACAAATGATAATGAAGGAATCCTGCATTGCACATGTTTCCTTCTTCTACTATTTTTAAATCCAAATGCATTTTTATGCCCACCCAACAATTTGAGATGGCATATTCACTCCACTTTTGCTTTATGCTTTTTTTTTTTTTCTAAAGGAAACCCAAAAAAAATTGGATTAATTAGGTTCATATCCGATAAATTAGTCATAAAGCATTTGGTGCACACAATGCTAATACGCATTGAATTTAATGAAATAACAAATTTTGAGAATTCAAGGAAAGAATAATATATATATATATATATAAATCATTTTTAATAGATAATACTTAAGTTTCAACTCCATTACATTTCTTGATAAAGAACATAAAATTAAATGATTCTCTTGTCATTAAATCACACAACGATTTTCCTTTATTGTTAATATGCTCTATTTTCTTCTTGACATTACCCATGAAACCCTAAGTCACAAGGCCAATTGTTACTGGCTGAACAATATTTACTCAGATCGATTTTCCTCAAGCTTCACAAATCTTCACGGTTATTTCCCGTAACCACCTAATGACGCGTTGTGATTAATAATTGATAGAGATAACTGATCATATGCACTCGCTAGGAGTCCACCCATTTGAAATAAGGTGAATCCGAAACATCAACTAGTTGCCCTCTATTTCTCTCGGGGTCATGTGGACAATTGACATTGGTGTCTTAATCACACAATTATGATTTGATCGTTTATCTATAATAGAGATGTATGCTACTGTTGTGCCCATTCCAAATTATTACATTTCAGGACTTGTGATCAAATTTAATAAGTAAATGTACTCAGATTCGGATAAAACTTGACAAAAAAATTAAGCATGAAGAGAAAATCATTTGACAAAAATTAAAAAAAATACTCATATAGATTATTTTTTCAATTTTTCCCCATTTTGAGAGCGTTTATGTAATTTTGATTAAGGTAATTTGTTTAGTATGAGTAGATAAGTACATGATTGTGATCTTTAGATTTTTATCTTCATGTCAATGTATTGTGATGCATTAGAACCCTTAAAAGTTAGGAGAAAAGTTCTTATGTCAACTCAAAAAAAGTATGCCTACTTTTGCCATTTGAACTTTTGCTTAGAATGCTCTTTAAGAGGAGTGTCCGGTGACCTAAGGTGGGCATAGAGGCATTCATCTAGGGAGTAGAGTATGTGGCCTTAAGCCTCCCCTACACACTCTGGAGTTTGTATCAAGACTTTTAAATGTGAATAAAGAAGTAGCTCATTTTCAATCGAAATATTGTTCCATAGAATTTCTTTACTTTCGGTCACATTTATCTGTATTTATTTGAATTGCATGAACACATTATGATTGTCTATATAAATAACTTAGTTGCTTGTATATGCAATTTGGTTGCTATGTACTATGTTATTTTTATTTATAGTTGACACAATGTGTTATAAATTGCAAGTATTGCCTGTCATTTTGAAAACTTAGATGGTGTATGATCAATTAGGTAGCTTATTCTTAAGTACTAATTGATTAAGTGTAGAGTAAAGAGTCTAAGTGCCGCACGTTTTGACAATTGAGCTACCGGATCATAATAGTTTGGTATCAAAGCATGGTTAAAACCACACTTTTTTATTTTTTGCTGCACATTGTTTATACACCACTATGTCGAGGCCATGATAAATTTGGAAAATGAAGAGATCCCTGCACTCTTTCAAAGGGCCAAGAATTAGGAATCTCTTGAGCACCGAGTCTCAAATCTCAAAGTTAGCATAGGAGTCAAAGGCATGGGAATTAATGAATCTTTGCAATTCGGTGAGCAGCTTGCTATGATTGAGAGCAATCAATAGGATTTGGGGGATGTTATGAAGGACCTTATCAACGAAGTGAAGGAGTAGTAACAACTCTTCGTGCTGAGATGAGTGACATGGCAGTCTCAGTGAAGATATTGATGATGACCATTGGGAATGATTCATAAAAGAATGATGCCTCAGAGTGAAGGGAGAAGTGAAAATTCTCGAACCAAGGCCTTATAAGGGGGAGAGAGATATACAAAAGGTTGAGAATTTTGAGTTTGATATGGATTAATATTTCCAAGCAACTGGCATTACTTCTAGGGAAGAATAGCTAAGCTGAGTAACCATGTTATTCACAAACAACACTAAGGTTTGGTCGAAACTAAGTACTGGGCAATTCAGAAGAAGAGGTGCAGTATTAATACTTAATTAGGAAGTGCTCAAGTAGGAGTTAAAGGTGCACTTCTATCATGAAAATGTGGATTATCTGGTTCGATGAAAATTATGAGAGTTGAGATACACAGGATCAGTCTAGGATTGTGTGAAGATGTTCACAATGATCATGTTGGATATAAGGGATATGACTGAAAAGAATAAGCTATTTTAGTTCATGGAGGGTTTATCATGAGAAGCTACCATGGAACTCCAAAGGAGGAGAGTTAAAAGCCTCATGGAAATGGTGATCACAGCTAAACGCTTGTCTAACTACAACATTAGCTTTCTTCGAATGAAGTCCTATGGAAGGGGCTCAAACATTGCTAATGCTAGCCAATCAAGCAAAGTTGACAATTCCAAGAGTGAGGGAAGAGGTAATGGAGTGCTATCCCACTTGCAAGTTTTAGGATTATCTTATACATATATTAGCAAAGGAAAGTCCAAGACCCTAGATTGTTTCTTATGTAAGGTATAACCCAGCAGATATTGTCCGCTCTGGGGTCACACTCCTCACAATTTTAAAAGGCCTCTGCAAAGTGAGGACATTCCTCCCTTATAAGGACCTTTTCCCATCCAGACTTAGCCGATGTGGAATGCTGGAGCGTAACTCCTTACATCCCTCCCGACCTATCAGACCAGAGGCCTGACCCGGCTTTGATACCACTATAAGGTCCCTATAGATATTGTCCGCTCTGGGGTCATACCCCTTATGGTTTTAAAAGGCCTCTGCAAGGTGAGGACATTCCTCTCTTATAAGGACCTTTTCCTATCCAGACTTAACCGATGTGGGAAGCTGGGGCATAACTCCTTACATCCCCCTGACCCATTAGACCAGAGGCCTGACCCGGCTTTGATACCATTATAAGGTCCCAGCAGATATTGTCCGCTCTGGGGTCACACCCCTCACAGTTTTAAAAGGCCTCTACAAGATGAGGACATTCCTCCCTTATAAAAACCTTTCCTTGTCTAGACTTAGCCGATGTGGGATGCTGGGGTGTAACTCCTTACATAAGGGGCCTTATAAAGTGGCAAAGTGTCCACAAAAGGTTGCGCGTAATGCCTTATAAGCCAAACTTCAAGAGGAAGCAAAACAATGCAACGAAGGTGGTAATGAAGGTTTTGATAGAGAGGAAAAATCTTACACTAGGATTGGTATAATCTGATTCCTAGACTCGCAAAAGTAGCAAGACAGCAACAAAGTATGGCAGATCTCATCCCTACCAAGGATCTACTCACGCAAGGACTTATGTGGGTTCGAGGGTACCACCCTACATAGGAGCAGAGGATGTAGTGGACGAGGCACATCATGAGGGATGTGAAAAATAGGCAAAGTCTACCGAGAAGCTGAAGGGCATAATGTGTTTGAGGAGCAGTTACCTAACACTTACATTTTTATTATATCCAACTGTGAAGTTCTTGTAAGCAGAACCATTTACTTAGCGAGGACCACCTTACGGCTATAACTCAAATTGCTTTGAGAGTGCTAAAGTTTAGTACAAGAAAAGCTTGTGACAATAACCTTTGAGAGTATAGGGGGAGTAAGTTAGAACAAGGGTGATGGATAACTCTTTATTCAACCTCATCGGTTGTGGTAGGGGGATACCATTGAGGTATCATGTTTAAGTGATTGTGAAGACACCAATCAGATGTTGAGTCTATGTTCAAGGAATGGTGTTGTTAGAGTGATAAAGTACGCAGCAAGGTATGATAGAAAGTCGAAAAACCATGTGAGCAGACTTGTAAGTAAGGTATGGGACTTACAAGTAGGCCATGTTTTGTCAACAAGAGGTAAATGCTTTTACCCAAACAATCCATGAGATTTTCATTTTTGACATTGATGATATGGGACATTGGATGTGGGACCATTCAATAGTAGCCACAACCCAAATGCTTAGTTACTACTTAGCTACAAAGACAATCAAATCAAAAGTTGTGGAGACATCTAATTTTCATCATTAACAAGAAGTTAGAGAGATAAGCAGAAGAAAGCCTAAGAAGAGCTGATCGAAGACTTTCAAGGAGTAGTGCCAGACTGAAGTGTTAAAGTCAAATATTAGTGAAGTACAAAGAAAGAAGTAGAGAAGAAGTCGAGGGACAAGCTTGGGGGAAGCAGACTAAAGATTCTATCGATGTTGTGTTAGATTGAGTCATCAATGAGAGTATCGATGTTTTCAAGTGGGGAGAATGTCATAGTTTGGGACTTGTGACTAAATTCGATAGGAAATTGTACTCAGATTCAGACGAAACTTGGTATAAAAATCAAGCATAAAGAGAATATCATATGGCACAAATTTGAGAGAAAATACTTATGTAGATTATTTTTTTTTTCTATTTTTAAGATGTTTATATAATTTTGATTAAGGTAACTTATCCAATGCAAGTAGATAAGTAAATGGTTATGGCATCGATGTGTTGTGGCTCATTAAAACCCTTATCAATTAGGAGAAAAGTCCTTATATCAACTTGAAAAACGTATGTCTACTCCTATTATTTGAGCTTTTGCTTAAATTGCTCTTTAGGGGGAAAGTGTTCAGTGACTCGAGGTGGGCATCGAGGTACTCATTTAAGGGATTGAGTGTGTGTGGCCTTAAACGCCCCTTACACACTTGGAAGTCTGTATCAAGGCTTTTAAATGTGAATAAAGAAATAGCACATTTTCAATTAAAATATTATTCTATAGAATTTCTCTACTTTTGGTCGTATTCATCTATATTTGTTCGAATTGCATAAACATATCATGATTGTCTATGTGAATGACTTGATTGTCTTTATATGCGATTTGATTGTTATGTGCTATGTTATTTTTACTTATAGTTGACTCGATGTGCTATAAATTATGGGTGTTGCCATTATGTTCAAAATTTAAATAGTGTATGATCGATTGACTGACTTATTTTCAGGTACTAATTGATTAAGTATCGAGCAAAGAACTTAAACACTACACCTTCCGACAATCAAACTATTGAACCGTGACATAATTGCACATACTTTGATCATTGTGCAACACTGACTTTATTCATTGTAAGAATGATCCCAACAGTAAACGATTGTCTAAATTCCTAGAGAAGCTTATGTTCTCAATTGTGATACGTAACAGAGAAAGAAAATCTCATATAATATGTACTGATATTTTCAGGCATCCAATTATCCTTTCTATATCACAATAGATCTAAGCCATCGTGTGATTATTACCATGTTATAAATAAGGTGGGTGTGTATAAATATATCAAGTTAGATGAATATGAATAAACCTTAATTTTTGAGTTGTTCATATGCAATCAATGAATACAGCATAGACATGAATCTTGTTGAGGGAAGGTAGGTAGATTATTTATATGCAATATATCAACATGTGTTTCAGTATAAGCAGACTATATCTTCTGCAATATGGGGCTCACGAAATCAAATGATGAGGATAATTTAAAAATAAAATAATGCTTATGGCATGATTTTCAGTTTTATGACAAAGTTTGAGAATTTGGACAAATATAAAATGTCGTTACCTTTTAGTCCATACTTCATATTTGACTGAAACTCCCAATTCTTTCAAACTAAAATGGAAAAAAAAAAAAAGAAAAAAGAATGAAGCTGGGTAATGAGGAGTTCCACATTTGTTGCGTTATGTATGGCTTGATTCAAGAACAAGTGCCCAATTAATTATACATTATGGGTGTGTAAAATTAATGTGTTTGGAACATTTTCATAAATTTGTATTTAGGCTTATTTATCTTCGGAACCCATTGAACCGCGTTTAACAAACATTTTGGATGTAATAACAGGATTCTATAGTGAATCTTCCATTAATGATTATGTAAAATCCTCATTTTTCTTTAACAAAATGAATATCTATTCAAGGTGGAATTGCATCTTCGTATGATTGTGTTTGAAGAAGAGGAATATTTAATTTCTCACTATTGTTTGGCATATACATATATGTTTCAAATACAATACAGCATATATAATCATCTAAATAATTCTTTGATAACAATAAATAACTATAACTATATAAACATTATCATATTTAGATACATTTACTTCTACATTTAAATTACATGTATATACAATAAACCTTAACAATATAATTTTAAAAGACACATTGAAATTACAAAATTATTATGTCCAACACTTTCCTTAATTTTGGAATTTCTTCACTTTTAAAACTTTATCTTATCCATGATCTTTAAACTTAGAAGGATTTTTTTAAGGGTTTTAAATTGTATTATCTAACAGCGACAAGTGCGAAGATCTTCTCCTAATTTGCTTCTTGTCTTTGCTTGTAACCTTTAACAGCATTTGTTATTTTGAGCATCTTCCCATCTCTTTTAATATATATTTTTTTTAATTTTGAACATCCATTTGACTCTAATAATATCATGACTCTTGTGATATTTCCAAGTCTCTTTCTTCTTTATGACTCTGATCTTGCTCCATTGCTTATCTTTCATATTATCTTCTTCTTCTCATTTTGTTAAGTTGTTTAATTGATTGAATTCTTCTCGTATAATTATCAGAATTGTCATGATCGTATATGTGTCTTTCACCTTGGCAACAACCACAACCTCTTCATTTTCAAAGAGATAAGACAAATTATAGGTTGTATTATATTGGTTCTTCAATTTTTTATGGTCTTTTGGTCTGTCTTGGCCTCTGCCATCTTCTCCAAAAAGGCAATGCAAATCATAACCTATGTCTCTATCATTGTTAATTCTTTCCTCATAAGTTTAGGGAGAACCCATTACTGCAAGAATTTCACAAAATTCCAACGGAACAAGTCCGTTGGAATTCCACCTAAATTTTGTTGGAATTGGGAATTCCAACGGATATCGTCCGTTGAAAAACCCCTCGTTGGAATTTCAAATTTCAATGGATCATTCCAATGGATTTACTATTTCAATGGAAATTCCAATGGACATTGCCCGTTGGAATGTCAATTGGGGATATTACTCTAACGACTTATTCCAATGGAATTTCAGACGGATTTAGTCTGTTGGAATTAATTACCACGGATTTCTTCCGTTGGAAATTCTGTTGACTATTCCAATGAATTTCGTCCATTAGAATATTCCGTTGGGACTTTCCAATGGATCAAATCCATTAGAATAGCTTTTTAAACTGATTTTTTTTAATAGTTTTAAAAAAATTTCAATTGGTCAATATCCGTTGGAAGTTTCGTTGAAAATCAAAAAAGTTTCAATCATTTTTTTTATTTTATATACTACCCAATTTAATAAAACAGCACATGAAACAAAAAAAATCATTGTAAATAATAAATAATATCCAA
>JANHAO010013633.1:0-15758 GCA_026873985.1 Saraca asoca
AAAGTAGGCAATTTGGTTAATTTAAGTACTATTATTAGACCTTGAAAGAGGCTAGTAATTAATTTAGGCTAAACCATCCTCAATTGTCTAAGTAATCATAATAGAAAAGATTTTAATTTGTTAAAGACCATAAGTGTGGTAAAACCCTAATCTTAGGCTTTTATAATTGAACTTTTCTATTTAATTATTTACTGCTCATTCATTAAGTTTCTTTATTATCCTTGATATTTTTATTTAATTAGACTACTTACATTGCATGCTTTGGTAATTGATAAGGAGATCCCTATGGGATTCGACTCATATTTGCTAGTATTTACTACAACTATACTGTGCACTTATGGAAAACACATCAAGTTGCTTACAGAATATTTAAGCCATGGTTTTCAATGACGATCCAAGTGCCGACCTCAACTTCTACATTATAATTGAGGATGCACCTTATTACTTGATCAACACTCTCATGTTGTTAACAAAGGCCAAGAAACAAGATATAAAGTAAATCTGGAGTTGATGCATTTTGTAGACCTTTCAAATAATGTTCTATTTGGAACAATCCCTACACAACTATTTACTCTTAATGGATTGCAGATCCTAAACTTGTCTTACAATCAATTAATGGGAAGGATACCATAAGAGATTGGCATTATGAAACAACTGCAATCCCTTGACCTCTCAAGAAATAAATTGTCGGGTGAAATTCCTTAGAGCATGTCTACTCTGTCTTTATTGGTTTCTTGAACCTATCATTCAACAAATTCATGGCTAAAATCTGACCAGGAACACAATTTAGAGTTTTTCACCTCTTAGTTCTGTTGGCAATCCTGGATTATGTACTTAAAATCTATGCATAAGAATTAGAAAAATAGGATAGCACAAAACCCATCATAGAAGATCAAGATAAAGGTGAAGATGAAATATTATCATTGTGGTTCTATTTTGGATTGGGTGTTGGATTTGCCACAATAAGGCCAGATTGGCAGGTTAGCATGCCCGATGTGCTTGTAGCAAGCCCGGCTTGCAGGCTAGTCTGCCTAACAAACAGGCCAATATGCCTGACGTGCCAGGCAGCAAGCCCGAACTAGTAGGCCAGTATGGCCGACATGCTAGTTAGCAAGCCCGACTTGCAAGTCGGTGCACCTCGCAGGTAGGCCAACATGCTTGATGTGCTAGACAACTAGGCTGGATTGGCTAGCCAGCATGCCGGACGTGCCAGGCAGCTAGCCCAAACTCGTAGGCCAGCATGCCTGGCTTGCAGGCTAGTACGCTCGGACTGACAAGCTAGCATGCCAGATGTGCCAGGCAGCAAGGCCGGACTGGCAGGCTAGCATGCCCGACGTGGCAGGTAGTAAGGCTAGCATACCCGATGTGCCAGGCAGCAAGGCTGGATTGGCTGGCCAGCTTGTCGGATGTGCTAGGCAGCTAGCTCAGACTAGTAAGCCAACATGCCCGGCTTGTAGGCTAGTGCTCCTAGATGTTTTGTTAGCTTGCTGCATGGCACATCGGGTATGCTGGCCTGCCAGTTCAGGCTTGCTTCCTAGCACGTCAGGTATGCTGGCCAGCCAATCCGACCTAGTTGCCTGGCACATCGGGCATGCTGGCTTGCCTGACAGGTGCATTGGCTTGCCAGCTGGACTTGCTGCCTGGCATGTTGGGCATGCTGGCTAGCAAGCTGGGCTTGCTACCTGACACGTCGAGTGTCACGGTCTGGCAGCTCTCTAGCTTAAACCATGCAACGCATGTTGCAACTCTTTGCTAACAAGCCAGCCTTTTCCCCAAAACATAAGTCACACTTGAATAGACATTCGGGACATTGAGGATTTTTTCACCCTTACAACCAAAATCCAATGCACAACAAGTCCACAAGCCAACAAGAACGTTTATTCAAAGCATTAGCGCATACCAAGCCTCAAAGAACATATTACATAAGAAGCATTCATTCATATCGAGATAAAAAAAAATAGGGAGTGGGACAACGTTATTTTTATTAATTATGCCTCATTACATAGTTTTAAGTGTGTAGGGGGAGTTTTCTAAGCTCCATACTCAATCCCTAGCCCAAGCCTTAGTGCCTCTCTGGTCACTGACTCGGCCCCCCTTAAAGAGTATTATAAGCAAAATCCTTACCGACAGAAGTAGATATACTTTTTTTGAGTTAACATAAGGACTTTTTGCCTAGCTCCTAAGGGTTCTAAGATGCCATCTTATATGGACACAAAGATAAAAATGCAAGGATCGCTACCACATACTTTCCTTCTCGTACTGGACAAATGATCCATGCCAAAAAGATACAAATACCCCCAAAATGGGCAAAATTCAAAAAAATAATCTACAAGTGCATTTGCTCCCAAATTCATGCCACATGATCTCCTTTTCATGCTTGATTTTTATGCAAGGTTTCACCTAAATTCAAGCACATTAACCTACTAAATCTCAGTCACAACTGCCAGTTTGTGGCATTGGGCATGTTGGCTTGCCAACCGGGGGGACTGGCCAGCAAGCCAGGCTTGCTGCATGGTATGTCGAGCATGCTGGCCTACCAGCCTAAGCGTACTAGCCTACAAATTGGGCTTGCTGCCTGGCACATTGGGTGTCATGATCCAGTAGTTCTCTAGCTGAAATCATATAGCATGTCATAACTCTTTGCCAACATGCCAGCCTTTCCCCAAAACATGAGCCATACTTGGATAGATATTTGGGGCATTGAGAATTTTGTTACCCATACAGCCAAAATCCAATGCACAACATGTTTGTAAGCAAAAAAGAACATTTAGTCAAAATATTAGCACATACCGAGCCTCAAAGAGCGTATTACACAAGAAGCCTCCGTGCATATCGAAATAAAAAGGGGAGCAGGATAACTCCATTTTATTAATTATGTCTCATTACATAGTTTTAAGTGTGTAGGGGAAGTTTTTTAAGCTCTACACTCGATCCCTAGCCCGAGCCTTGGTGCCCTTCTGGTCACCGAATTGCCTCTCTTAAAGAGCATTCTAAGCAAAATTCCTATCGACAGAAGTAGATATATTTTTTTCCAGTTGACATAAGGCCTTTTTGCTTAGCTCCTAAGGGTTCTAACGCACCATCTCATATGGACACAAAGATAAAAATGTAAGGATCATAACCACATGCTTTCCTACTCGTACTAGACAAATGATCCATGCCAAAAAGATACAAATACCCCTACAACGGGAAAATTTTGAAAAAATAATCTACAAGTGCATTTGCTCCCAAATTTATGCCACATGATCTCCTCTTCATGCTTTATTTTTTTGCCAAGTTTTATCCAAATCCCAGCATATCCATCTACTGAATCTTGGTCGTAACTGCTAGCTCATGACATTCTCCCCCACTTCAAATTCAATGCCCTCATTGACGCCTCAATCTAACATAGCTTTCATGAAGATTTCTCCTCGACTGCGTGCTTCTCGATCTCTAACCTTCATGTAGGTTTTCAACTTGTTGCCCTCGAACTACTTCCTCGACCACTCTTGTTTGTCTCTTTGAGCTAACATCATTTGAGAAGGCTTTGATGAATGGTACTTCAACTCGACATAGCTTTTAGGATCATCGTTAGTCTGCTGCACCTCAGCTCCTCCCTAGACTTCCTCTCGGCTCTACCTTCTTGAACCTGCACCATTGCACATTTGTTTTCCCTGCACCACATTAGGTAGTTGCCTTCGCAACCTTAGTGTCTTCAATGATTTTGCCTCTGTAAACTCGAATGAGCTTCCTCTAAATCTCAAAAGGCTTGCTGCATCTGCAGACTTTCCATTTCACCTCTGTGGACTCAACTTTGTTATCCCCACACAAACTCACGTGCCACTGTCTCAACAGCTCTCCCCTGGCTCTGTCACCTCTGCGACTTCACCTACCTCACTGCCTCTGTAGTATTGGGGTTGTTACATCTATAACTTGTGCTTGCCTCACTACCCCTACAGCTTGTAATACATTGTCCCTACATAACAAATCACTATCTTTGGATAGCTCTTAACTCTACTGACTACCTTTGTAGTTCTCGATTTGACTAGCTATCTTCGCACAGCTCTCAATTCAATAGGTTACCTCCATAGCATAAGTGTGTGCTACCAACATAGTAATTGCGCCCGCTTGGTATGTGTGTTGTGCCTACTACCAGTATCCCCACATCCAATGTGTCATACCACTGATGTGAGATACACAAGTCTCATGCATTGTAAGCCAATAATACATGGCCTGCTTGCAAGTCCTAGAACCCGCATAACAAGTCTGCTCGTGTGGTTTACTTCGGCTATCCGACATACTCCCACTACATAACTTTTCACACTTGATTGGATCCTCTGACCCTCTCTGAATTGACACCCTCATAGCATCATTTGACCATCATAATTTATTCGGAGTTGATGTTCTCTAGCACTGTGGTCCTCACGACCCCTCCTCAATTTGTACACTCAAGTACTATCTCCTTAAAGATGATACTGGCTCATCTCCTATGACTCTCATAGCCATTCACCAATATCATTGCCCTTATAGCAATTTCCTCGATGATCAGTGCCCTCTTAGCATTTCTTAAGCGACATTCCCCCTCTGAAAAACTCCTTATTTGAGCGTATCCTCATGATGACTCCCCCACATCAATAGCTTAATGGGGTTTGAGTATCAAGCATCCTCCACTTAAGCTCGAGTTTCACTTTGCCTATGCACTAGCAAAAATGAATCTCATGGTCATTGCCACAAAGCCTGTCTTGTGACTATATAATGCTAGCCTGCTATGCCTCGAGGTCATTGTCGCTACTCCGCTAAGCGATTATGTAGCTCTAGCTTACTACTCAAGTATCATTACCGCTGATCATGCGATTATAAGGTGCTAGCTCCCTAGCATCTCGAATCTTGTGGATTAGTGCTGTAGCTCACTCTCACATCCATAAATTGTGCACATCAGATCCCTCTGGATCATCTCATTCCCCTCCGGGTTTACTCCTCCAAGTAAAATCCATGCCCTCTGACATGGTTTTAGACTTCTCTCATAAGATTTATCTGCTCTACACATCCCACTAGATCTGCCATCCTTCAGGATATGTATACTATCTGTTGTGTGGTCACTCTTCATTAGTTCTCACATCCCTCAAGATATTTCAACCCTCTGGTTGTAGTGTAGCTATGCACTCTTGCATGCCTAAAGCTTCACCCTCTAGCTTCGCTGATTGTTAACTTGTCCCTCTGGACATGGCAAAGCCCACTAATAAGACCAAGGCTTTTCCTAGGTCTTTTCTCACTAGATAGGCCGTCATTTCTCACACACTCTCGAGTGGTTTGCATTCCCTCGAATGCCTACTATGAATGAACGCATAATTAATGTCCCCTGTTATACAGCAAGTCCACCAATTTTTGTACACGCTTGCACTCATTGCACCGTTAATGTTCCCTTGAATGCAATATCGTGCACATTATCCCTCAAATTGCTCCAACCTCTTGCATCTTCTTGGTCAAGTCCTTAGCAACACTTCTTAGCTATCCCATGAGTGTCTGCTTGACTTACAAGTTCCATATGCTTTCACCACAACTCGATTCTATCCCACATCATGGCTCACCCGATCTGTACTCTCTAGCATAACTGAGCTCTAATACCAATGCTGTCACGGTCCGGTAGCTCTCTAAGTAAAATCGTGTGGTGCATGTCACAACTCTTTGCCAACATGCCTGCCTTTCCCCAAAATATGAGCCACACTTGGATAGATAGTTGGGGCATTAAGGATTTTGTCACCCATACAACCAAAATCCAATGCACAACATGTTCGTAAGCAAACAAGAATATTTAGTTAAAACATTAGTGCATACCGAGCCTCAAAGAACATATTACACAAGAAGCCTACGTGCATATCGAGATAAAAAAATAGGGAGCAGGACAACTCCAATTTATTAATTATGCCTTATTACATATTTTTGAGTGTGTATGGGGAGTTCTCTAAGCTTCACACTCGATCCCTAGCCTAAGCCTTGGTGCCCATCTGGTCATCGACTCCCCCCTTAAAAGAGTATTCTAAGCAAAATCCCTACCAATAAAAGTAGACATACTTTTTTTCAGTTGACATAAGGCTTTTTTGCCTAGCTCCTAAGGGTTCTAATACGCCATCTCATATGGACACGAAGATAAAAATGCAAGGGTCATAACCACGTACTTTCTTACTCGTACTGGGCAAACAATCTATGCCAAAAAGATACAAATACCCCCAAAACGGGAAAAATTCAAAAACAATAATCTACAAGTGCATTTGCTCCCAAATTCGTGCCACATGATCTCCTCTTCATGATTGATTTTTGTGCAAAGTTTCATCTGAATCCGAGCACATCCAACTATTGAATCTTGGTCGCAACTGCCAGCTTGTGATATCGGGCATACTGGCCTACCAACCTGGGTATTGGCCAGCAAGATGTGAGGTGAACATGATTACACACAATAATTCTTTTTAAGTGCTAGTACAAAGACTTAATTAAAGCATCTTAGGTGGTTGGATATATCTCATGGTAGGTTTGAAACACTTCTAGAATGCATTTGCAACTTACGGGATTTGTAGGTTTTTGATTTGTCCTTCAATAGTGCCCTTCAGAAGTTACCCTACCGACTAAAATGACTAAAAGCACTTCCACATCTGCACTTAGTAGGGTTACAATCTAATATATGGATACCAACTATGAGATAATTAATGGCTCCATTTTCATGAAATCCCCGAGTCTTTATTTATATTTATCGTTAGAAAATATTAAAATAATAGCAAGTCTTTAGAGTCTTTTAAAGAAATTTTTTAATTAACTTTTTAGGTAGACTCTTCTTAATAATCCTTTTGTTAGATAGCTCCTCACCAAAATTGTGATTTGACTTCTGATTTTCATAAGCCTATTAGAAAATTCCTTGATAATTTCACTATACTTCATCCTAAAAAGCTCAAAGTCCTTTTTAAGATTTAAGATCTACATTTGACAAGTCTTCTCACTACCTTAGAAGTCTTTCTAAAGTATTTCTTAGGCATTCATTATTATGTCATAGTTTGCAATCCTGTCAAGGATCTCATTTGTAATAGAAGATTAAATGACAAATAAGGCTTTGTATTTTTTTGCTCTTTTCTCACTATAGCACTTCATTTAAGCCACGGTGGGATTTGTAGGCAAAGAAATTAGCTCCCTACCAGTTTTTAATACCTCTCATAAATTGAAGGCTTTATGGTAAGCCTTCATCTTCATTACTAGATTGGGTAGTTTATTCTAGTGAAGACAATAAATGTTGAAAGGGAAAAATTACTTGATGCCATACTTTTTAAACTCTTAGAAATTTTAGTTATGGTAAAGGGAAGCTTGCTTGTTTTCTCTTACACTCACAAATCTCTAAAATCAATTATGCTCTTGATACCATGTTAAGAAATGGAAAGTATAAATATCTCATAAAGATAGAGAAATAGAGAATAAGAGGTTTTGATGCTTATGGTTGAATGCAACTCATACTTTAAGTTAGCTTTGTATTAGAATTATATAGGAAAAATACAATAAATTGCAATTGCTAATACAACAACTTGTTACTCCTATTATAGTGTAACACCTTAAATAATAATAATAATAATAATAATAACAACAACAACAACAACAACAACAACAACAACAACAACAACAACAACAACAACAACAACTTAAAAAATATCTAAAGGACTAAAATGAAGTTTTTCAAAATTTTCCTAGGGCAAAAGTTTGAATTTTTTCTTGTTTGGAAGGACCTTAATGAAGATGTTATAGATTTGTTGGGATCAAAACATGATTTTCCTCTTTTTCTTTTTCTTTATTAATACGATTACCCTAATTAAATTTCATTTTATTTCTGCTTGAAACCCTAGTCCTCTCCCCATAATGCTACATCTTCTCTGTTCCTTTGCATCTTCTTTATCTTTGGCAACACAACCATTGTCTGACCTCCTTTTCATTTTCTTTCTAGTCTAGCAACCTCTGTGCCATGTCAGGTCTTCAAGCTAAGCTCCAATCAACTTAAATTGAAGCTGTTACAGACCTCATCTATTTTGGCCTTGCTTCTTTGGTGATCTAAATGACTAGAACTACAACTGGTCTTTCTTCTCTGTCTAGTGCCATCCAAGCAGTAGTTGACCATCAATCTTTTCTTTTTCAGTAGCTTTGGTCACCATTTTTTGTAGCTTCCCTATTTTTTACAACTCTGGCTAGCTTCTATTTCAACCAATCCCTGCTTTTGGCAACTTTGGTGTCAGCTTTGTTATGCACCATTGTACCACACCAGTCACCTAGTTGTGTAATGACCATCTTGCTTCATAGAGATCCTTTTTTCAAATTAGCCTTCGGTGACTGCTTCTTTTTGGTTGGCTTACTCGTCAACACCGTCATGAGCAGCGAACTCAGCCATCCTCATAGGTGACAATGATCACCTCGCCTCCCCCAATTGGCCTCCCCTACCCTACAGGTACCATATAATAGTGATCTCATTTTTCCAGCCACCATCGTTGTTGTTGCTGGTGACAGCTTCACTATTAATCTCCCTTCAATGGCCAGTAGTTTCATCCTATTTTTGTCGTACTCATTGATAGCACCCTAAAACCTTAATTGGTCACTGGGTAATAGGTACTACTCCTTTCCAAGATTGATTTTTATCTATGTGAAATTGTTCTAATTGAAATTTAAATGTTAGGAATAGTAATATTTTTTTGAAATAGAAAATCCTTTGTGAGGTTATGTGATCTTTGTAACTAAGCTCTGGTAGGCTAATTCGGGAAGTGGTAATTCAAAACAATTTCATTTGAAGTTATCTGGATTTACTCGGGGTGAGTAGATAATCCTACTCTCTTGGTAAATCCCGTTTTGCAATATGAAATAATTTTGTTATACTGAACGCTAAGATTTTTGAATAAATGGATTTTTTATGTTAATATGTTTTGAAAGTTTAACTATATGTTGCATATATAAAAATGATTTGTTGTGATAAAATTATGCATTTTATATTGATTTATGTTATTGGAACTATTGATCTCATTTTACCATATGGTGTATAAATATGGAAATGATTTAGCATATTTCTACCTTTTTAATGATTATTATTTGTAGAAGCATTGATTTCATATTATCGTGATATGGAAATTTTAACATTTCTGAAGTTTATGCTACTTGAAATGTTTGATGATATATTTTGATTATTGATATTATGATATGAATAGAATGTGTCTTATTTATGAAAAGACGGGATAGCATAATGTTTTCCAAATGATTAATTGTTTTAGAATACTGGATCTATTGGAAATTCCTCAGAAACCCTTAAGTGCACTTATGATCAGAATATTTGCTGGAGAAATAAGGGGGAGAACATTTGAACATATAAACATATGAATATTTGATTACTGTGTTTGAATGGATTATGATGATGTTTATTAGGTATGATTACCTTTAGGAATTATCCTTTGGATTTCAATTATATTTTAGTAAATGAGCATCTCTAGAATATTTTGCCATTTGAGTATTGGTAAATTTAGCAAATCTTATTGAATCTCTTCCATGTTTATGTCATGATTAGTATTTTTCACAATTTCATTCTCTATTACTTATTTTGTTATTGCTGAATATTATATTCAATGATTTGATTTTCCTGATGAATTTAGAGTCTTTGAACTTATTTTGGGATTGTGACTTTTGAACAGGTAAGCTTATCTTCACAAACATATATACATATTTTATCCTTTGAATTTTGAATATGAGCTAAGTCTTGGCTTTCTATGGGATTATCTGCTCACTAAGTTTTTATAAAACTTATCCTATTTTTCTCCATATTTTTTAAAGCCCGAAGATACCCTACTATTCTTCCTTATCATTTTGGTTTAGGACCTGCTCATTGATCAAGTAGATCACCTTCCGTGGAGCCTAAAGGTATATTGATGGTAAAAACTTTAATAGTTGGTAAATTTGTTGTTTGCATATATTTTGATTGCTGAATGCCTAGTAAGACATAGATTTGTGTTATTTAGGCCAATGTGATTTTAAGTTATTGTACAAGATATGTACAGGGTGTGTAGCCTTTGTTCGTTGTAAAAGCCTTATGCCCATGTGTTTAAAAAATAGAGGAAACTTTTGTCAGATTTTTAGTAGGATTTAAAATGAAAATATTTGTTTATGCATCAATATAATTGTGATCTTTGGTAAGTTGGTTAATTAACAAAGATTCCACATGGTGAGGCTTGTAGAGAGTTTCCTAGTAGTGATCTTTTACACTGGTCATATTTTGTGGATTGGGGCATGACATATAGCAAGTCGAAGTTGTATAAATTAAATAAGTTGCAATTGCCCATGTAGCAAGTTGCACATAGCAGCCACTTTCCAATTATGCCACTACAATTTAGCTTATCTCTAGCCTTATCTCATAAATAAATCATATGTCAACTCCAAAAAAGTAAACATTTCAAAAGTCGGCCAAAGCAACTACAAAATATTAAAAGAAAACATTAAAATTTTACAATTTGACAGCAAATGTGTCAACACTTCAACAAAGTCAAGCTTTATAACTAATTCAAAGATATTTTCTTTTTTTTTTTTCGATAGAATATATTATATCCTAACACTTAACCCCTTGAAATTTTAACTTAACTGATAATATCAAATAAACTGTGAATCTTCAGAATTTTGATCTACTTCTTCATTTTGCTTGCTTTTTGTATTAATTAAGTCAAAAACTCCCATTACTAACAAAAATAATTAAAAGATGATTTATTTTAAATTTTTTGTGATGAATTAAGGAAAATCTCAGTGAGCAATTCTATTTGTAGAAAGAAGATTAATTTTTATTTTTTATTTGGGGGCTTTGAAAAAAAAATGGTGACTAATACTTTTATTTTGTTTCATATGAATATTAATAGTTAAATTATAAACTCTTAAAAGACCTTCCAATATTTTTTTTTATTTTTTCTTTTTTAAAAACCTTCTATAAGTTTTGATTTATCTTGTTTTATTTGATATGAATATAAATTATTACATTATAGGCCCTAACTTATTCAAATATAAAAGGTAAGCTAAAACAAGAGTAAAATTAAGAAGACAATTTGAAATAAACTAATTCCCATTAAAACTAATTAAGATCAAAGATAATAATTTCATTTTAATTAAAACTTTAAGGAATTAAGTGTCAGATTTCATAATTTATGAAAGTAAGTTGATTTTGAAATATAGTTCAAGGGGGGTACAATGTATTTTACCTTCTTTTTAAACAAAAGTGGAATTTAACTTCTAAACTTTTAATTTGATCCACTTCATATATATATATATATATATTACTTTATATTCTAAAATTTCTATTTAAAAAAAAAAAAGAAAAATACAATTTACCCCTATATAATATATCTCAATATACTTTATCCACTTGTAATTTAAAATGTTAAAATTGACTTGTGATTTGCTTTGTTAGCACCTTACCCATTTCAACTATTTTTTTCATTAAAAAATAGATAGAATTCATATGCTTTTATCATGTTCTTCTTTGTTCCTCGTTAAAGTCATTAAATAAGATGGTAAGATTGTGTAAATGGTTGGTTTAGCAACATATCTTTAATTTCAGCCATAACTCGAAACACTACTTCACAAATCGAACAATGCATTTATAAAACCCTATTCATATAACTTTGCTTGTTGGCTTTAAGTGTTAATGAAGCAAATAACATGTGGGTCCATTTTAATATTTTAAACTACAGGTGGATAAGGTAAGCTCAAGCCAAACTACAAATGGATAAAGTATATGTTTTAATAATTGTTATTTTCTATTAAATCATTTATAATATGCTTTATCTTTCTTATGAACTTGAGGTATAAATGGCCAAACATGTAAATTAATTACAATTTTATTTCGCACATCTTTCTTATCTTAATGTTTATTAATAGAAAAACTATGTACAAAACCAAAAAAAAAAAAAAATTATATCAGCCAAAAGAAGAGATAATAAGAAGAGAAAATATAAGCCGATCAAATCACTAATGATATACATAAAGATAAGAACACAAAGTACTAAATTTTTACAGCACTAGTGTAGATCGACAATATTATAAGTTTAATTGTTCTAACTTGTATTCAAGAAAAGAAATATAAACCATGAGGAAGAAACCATGAGGAAGAATTAAGTTAAACAAATGCAATAAGATGTTTTCCAGCACAATAAAAAATAAAAAGAACAGATTTTACTGAGCAAATTAATTTTTTATTTATATTATAAAGACCTATTCTAATTTTAAAAAATAGATCATAAATTTATAAAATATATACGACTTCAAAATTTGTAAAAATAGTTTTTTCAATAAAATTAGAAAAAAATTTACAAAAAAGTCCATAAAGAGTCACCTTTTAAAAAAAAAAAAACAGGGACAAAATAAAAACAATATCATGCCTATTCATGCATTATTTTTTTTTTTAAGAACTCAGTGAATATGTGGAAAAAATAAATAAAGGCATGTCAGTAGGTCAAAGTAAAATTATGTGTAAAAAAACGAATAATTCAATAGGAAATTTAACTTCGTATGAAGTTGAGTGTTTTCACTATACGATTATTTTTTTTTTTCAAATTTTAAAATAAATAAGTCAAATAATAAACGTAAATCTCAATGCAAAAAAAGTAATTTAACTATGAAAACACTCCACCTTCTAAGAAGTTGATCTTCCCATATAATTATTCAAAATTAAAATAGAAGACAGAGCAGTTTATATAAAAAAAAATATGAATATTTTTATATTAAAAGTCATGATATTTATACTAATTTTTATATTAACATTAGTATTTGTATTAATTTATATAATTCATGATTACATTAAAAGTCATAGAAAATTTTTAGGGATATTTTGTTAAAAAGAAAATAATACAACTCCTGATCTTTATTAATATTGATTGTCACCGTCTATAATAGGAGGATAAATTAATCTAGGTAATACAAAATTTTTACATTAAATAGATTTTGGTATTAGTAAATATGATTGTGGAAAATTGGAAATAGTCCCTCCCTAACTTATTATTAAAAAAGTAATTTTAATTTAAAAAATACTTTAGACTATGTATTGATATCATAAAAATTTAAAACAAAAATATAAATTCAATTTTATAAAAAGGTTTCTTCTGTACCAATTGTCTACGGTATTCTTGGCTAAAAGCTAAAGAGAGCATGACGTATGGCATATTCTACTATTTCTTGCAGGTTATGAAGTGAGCCAAATGATAATTAATTTAATTACAACTTGGTACTCTTACAAAATTATTTTCCAATTCAATCCTTTCCACCTTTGTTTCTCTCGTCTCCCAAACTCAAAATTCACTGCTAGTTTAAGGAATAGGTCTTCTTCATTTTTTTGTTTCTTATCTTGCAAAAGCAAAATGTCGATGATTAAATTCTATGATAAGATCAAGGATTTGGGCATTGGACAGGACACAAAGTGAATGCCAAGATCCATAGAATGGCCAAGATTTGCTAGAGCATTTGCAACACTGTTTCCCTCATGCTAAACATGTTGAAACTCAATCATCCAACTCCTCTTGCAAAAGTTATTCATAGCTTCAATCAAATGGCCATAAGGGTGAAAAGCAACTAAACAATTGTTAATAAGAGATAAAGTTGCTTGAGAGTCTAGCTTAATGATAACCTTTCTGATACATAAGTCACAACCCAAATTTAAACCAAAAAAATGGCTCACAACTCAGCACACATGATGGAACAATAATCCAAATTCCGCATGAAACCACTAAGAAAATTACTAGTCGTATCTCTTGTTAACCTTCCACAACTAGCACTTCGATTTAACTCTTTATAAAACCCAATCACATTGATTTTAGCCCTACCATCACTAGGAAAACTCCAACCAATCAACCTCTTTGCTCTACACCTATGCTGAGCATAAGAGCCTTCCTAAAAACTTCTAGCTTTGATAAATTCAATGGCTTTTGCCAAAATAATACAAACAACATCCATGTCATCCTTATTGTTGACGGTGGAATTTCGTAAGCTCAAATTCTGTCAATCAGAGAGTTTGGTAAACCTCAAACTACAATTTTAGTTAAGTGAGAGAGAAAAAGAGAGGTGGAGATGGAAAGGAAGAACAGAGGAGGTGAGAGGACAGGGAGGTTTTAATGTGATTCAGCTAAAGTTATTTGATTGACACTTATGTCTATGGTAGTGTTATTTCTTAGAATACTTGAGCGTACAATATAAAGTCTACAACATCTCTATATTTTATTGAGTGTTCTCTCTATCTAGAATTGGCTCTTTTAGACTGGCCTTCTCTTTCTATAATAATCTTAACCCTTATTTATAGTTACAGGGGTGTAGTATAAAAAAGGAAAATAATAATAGTTTAAGTATAAGTTGATTCCTATTGATTGATGTTTGCAAGTTGGCCATGCAAGTTGGTCCCTGACTTAAGTTTAACCAAAATGAACTTTCTAGAAGATGGATGAAGTGGCATGCTTTGACCAACAAGCTAGAGCTTATTGTCAATTGTCCTAGAACCACCAGCTGGACTTTCATTCTACGATTTGAGCTTGTGGCAGGCGATCTGGCACCTTTATTCGGTGACCTCAGTCTTGGTCAATCTAGGCCTTATCCAATTGGACTTGTTTGTTAGGTTTTTGCAGCCCATTTTGCATAGTACTAAAAATACCTATAACATTAGCTCCCCAACTCTTAGTTCGTTTTGTGGACTGGGGGCTGAAACTTGTTGTGAAAAGTCTACACATATATTCTACAGTGTTTCATTTTAGACTTCTATCTTATCACTTTATTTATACCAAGCCATGCATTTAATGCGCATGTTTTATAGCCGTTGGCATGACAGCTTTACTTTTTGCTAGACCGTATGATTGAGGGTAGCTATTAGGTCTCTGGATTCATTGGTGAAGCTAAATTAGTCTATATAAGGTGTGGAAAATATTCTTTCTTTTTTTCACAAAATGACCTAATGGGTGTTCTTGTTTGTTTCATATTTCCACAAGTGCATAGTATAGTTGTAGTAGACATTAGCGAGTATGGGTCATATTCCATAGGGACCTTTGTATCAACTACTAGAGTTTTGCAAATCAAGCTGTCTAAATCAATAAAAGATATCAAAGAAAATTGATAAGAAAATGGCACTTAATCAACAAACAAATTCCAGTTGTAAAAGCCTAGGATTGGGGTTCACTACACTTATGGTCTTCAACAGATAGTATAAATTCTTTGTATTGTAATTACTTAGATAATTGAGGATGGTTTAACCTAGATTAATTACTAGCCTTTTTCAAAGTCTATAATAGTACTCAAATTAATCTAATTGAACCTACTTTCATGGTTTAGATTAATTTAAGCCCTTTAAGATTAATGCCAACCAATTCAATCCTAAAGAAACTTAGTCTACTTTCATGATCAAAATTCCCTTAATTAATGACTGGCTGTTGAGACCAGTTAAATTAATAATTTGTAAACCAGATTACCCTACTCTACTTATAGTATAAGGCAGCCCAGGTCGAGCCTTTGGATCGTCTAATATTAATAATCAAATTAAGAGATAAATAAAGGGGGGGTTGTTTTGCAATAGCTAAAATGACAGGAAAACAATAAGGTAGAAACTGTAATAGAATGCAAATGATAACCAATCCAAAAGAGTCACTAAACTTGAGATTAATCCATCATTGATCATTAAGTGTGTTAGTCTGAAAGGTGCCCTAGGGTCAATGTGATTGAACTCTAATGTATATATATGACTATACATTCTGTATTGATTTGATAAT
>JANHAO010013634.1:0-15735 GCA_026873985.1 Saraca asoca
ACAAACCACCATTATCTCAGTCACTTGATGATCTTTACATTTCTCAACCACTAAGTAATTGCTAATTGGATTTGGGGTGTTTTGTCGGTGCATTTTGTCAGTTGAAATAGCACTGCTTGCTAGCATTTATGTGTTATCATCTATTAATTTATTCATTTGTGAAGGAACTTCGAGCGTTTAAAACCAAAATACTTTAAAGGGTGCAAATCAAACCTTCTTGCATCTTCATATTCTAGTTTTTTTTTTTCGGCTTATAGAACTATATTTTAGTTTTGAGGGAAAATACACGTTACCCCCTAAAGTTTACTTGAGCAACATGTTAGCTCTTTAAACTTTTGAACATAACACTTTACCCCCTTTTTAAGTTTCCATAAAAATGAAGCTGTAAAACTCAAAAACATTCATTTGAGCATTCAGTGTAGTTTTAATTCCTTTAAAACAAGAGTTCCTTCTCTTCAACAAATGTCAGATGTTGGTCTCAGGTGGTTGAAGACAGAAAACAATGGAGGGGTGTGTGCCATTGTAGATGTATGGTTGTGGAGTACCTACGACATCGATACTAGCATGAGAAGGCACCTTGGATAGAGGATGACAAAAGAAGTGCCATCTGACTTTTTCTCTTTCCTATCTTAAAATTGATCAACGTGAAATACCTAAGTTTGAAGTTAGCAAGAAGTTCAACTTATTTTGTTCTAAAAGGCTTGAAATTTTCCCTGATGGATTTATGTTTAATAGTTTAAAGAGATATGGTTTCTCTGGGATTTCATTCAATCTATTTGAAATGGTGGCTTTTTTCCAATATTTGTCTTTTCTGCATAAGTTTAATTTCTTTCAATTTTTTTCCTTCCATATGTGTTAACCATCAAATGTCTAATGAGCCACAGAACATTAACAAAGTGGAGAAGAAAGGAGAGTTCATTACTTGCCTTATGGATTTCCATAACGTCGCTGCTGTGTTTTGGTTAATTTGTTAGTTGCTGGATGTATTAAATGATTTTGCTATAATGTTAAGTACTTTGTTGTGATGTATACTCTGTTTTAGTTAATATTAAACACTCCTTTTGCTATTGTTCAAACCAGAACTTTCTTAACCAAATCAGAATAGCTTACATAATTAAAGAGTCTTGCATGATTGTACGAGTTCATAGTTAAATTCTGAGTCATATTGTATTATCCAAATCAGAGATTTCCATACCACAATTGCAAACCAATTGTTGTAGCATACAAGATAAAAAGGCAAACAGAACAATTCAAATTCTACAATTTTCATTCACTAGCTTGGCCCTTTTGAAAATTAAAACCTCAAAATCTACCTGAGCAATGATGTTCCGTGCTTTGTTCAAAGGATTTAAATTTTCAATGGTGTCGAAGTTGGAGGTACATTGCAACTATGATAGCTCACCTTCCATTATCCTCTACCTTCAACAACCATCGCTTAGCATCATACTTTTGTTGAAGAAGAGGACATCATGTTTCAGATTGATTAAGCCACGCAAAAAAGCTTACATAAATGTCAATTGTGGATTTTAAGGCTTAGCATCATACTTTTGCTGAAGAAGATGAAATCATGTTTTAGAGTGATTAAACCGCATAAAAAGCTTATGTACATGTTAACTGTGAGTTTTAACTGTTTCAATTTTATAAAAACATCATATAAAATAGAGATATAAATCCATTTTGCATTTCCACCGAGAAAAGTTTCTGATAATTGAGCGGGAAAATCCATTAGATGCCATAGCATCATGCGTTAATTTATTAATCTAAGCCACGTCTTATTATAGAGATTGGAGATAACTCTTAGGATTCTTTGAAAGTAACCATATTTTAAAAGGTTGGGTAGATAGATAATATTGTTTTATTATACGGAGGCTGTGATAGAACCAATGACATTGTTATAATAAAATGGCTCACAATCCAAAATTAATAAACAACCATCGATTTGAAATCCTACCACTCGGCCGACATCTTTCTTAAAATAATTAAACTGTGTTAACTTATCCTTAGTCCACCATTCAGGAGTAATTGTTTACAAATCTCAAACTTGAATCAATGGATAACATGGGGGGAATATAGTTAGCTAATTGTTCACTTCATAACAATTTTTTATTCAGTGTATATATTTAAGAAATGGAGAGAAAGTTTGCATGCACCTTCTCTCCAAACAATTGTTCCATTGTTTTTGTTAAGATTAATGTTCTCCCTATGTTGTTCTTCTGTAATCTGTATATTCCACCACCAGGGCCTTGAGCAAAACGGCGTGATCCCCCTGCTCACAATATTCACTTTAGGACATTTATTTTTTGTACTTCAATTTTTAATCTAATTAAAGTACAAAAAAAATATACATATAGTAATATTAAACAATAACAAACACCAAAAATTGTAATATAATTATGCTTTGATACCAATGTTAATGTTGAAGTTCTAGAAATTTATTTGAATCAATATATTGATGATTTTCGATATAGTGTTCAATCACGCGGAAAGAACACGAATCCATCCCTTAAGAATATTTTATTTTATTTTTCTTATATAAAAAAAAGGGAGGGAGAGCACTTTTGTTTCACATGTTTGCAACAGAAAGAAAAAGGGTAGCTTTTTTTTTTTTTTTATTTCTGTCAATAGATATATTGTTCATTGGATTGGACTTACTAATAGCGCATGTGAGGCTCTATGGACAGTCTGTGCCCAACAGTCAAATTTCTACATTATGTTTATACAAATTTTGTAAAATTTACTACATTAAAAATCATATTTTTTAGATTTTAAACCATTTTATTATTCATATATAAATTTTATAAAATCTATATACATTAAAAATTATATTTTAAACATTTTAAATTATTAAAAATTATAGTTATTATTCTTGGTTTGGTGGGATATTGAATGGCCTAACTCGATTGTTGGGCCTTCCATGATGCGATGACTCAATCTGGTGGATCCCAGATCTAGACCGAGGGCATCCGATTTGGGTTGAAGGCGAGAGTGTATACCCAACCCATATTGTATGGCAACAAAACCTTTTCAAACTAGTTATCCAAGAAAGTCTCACACCAATTATTTTTTCAGGTTTGACTATTTTAAAATATAAAAAATATTTTAAAAAATAAAATGGATTATCATACTAATCAGGAAGAAAATCAACAATTAAGAATTTAATAAATTAACTTTTAAATTTACAATTATCTATTCCTTTAATCATTTTATTAATAGAAATGATGATCTACTCTATTCTTTAAAATATATCTTACACTTTAAATGAATCTAATCCAATTTTTATATATAATAAAAAAAACTACCATTATTCATTCTTTAATAAAAAAATCCTACATATATAAACTCCTAATAAGAACTCAATTTTTTGACAAGTTTGCGAGAACGAATCAAACACTTGAAAAAAATGAGAGGCATCATGAGATCTATATATTTTCATTTTTAAACTCTAAAGAAGATAATTTTCTGTGTTATATCACAAACAATATATTTTTCTGTTTTTATTGTATGGAATATCAAATTTCTTTATCAAGTGGAGTCGAGCATAAAAGTCACTAAATACTGTTACCCACTGAATTTTAATTTTTTTTTTTTTGCCAGAAAAAGAAACATGTGCGCAGTTTGATTTATTTATTTTTCATACAAAAATCATTATTTGTTTTGATAATGGCAAACCAGTAACTCAAAAGGTGGCAATCTTAATCAAATTAGACAGTGCATATGGGAACCATCGGAAGTGCAAACACATCTTTTCCTTTTAAAATGTCATATCTTGGAACTTTTGTTTATATCCGTATTTGTCTCCATATATTTTAGTTAATGGCCAAGCATTAAATGATACTCTATATCTAATTTAATGTTTAACTTTGATAATTTCTTCCACTTGATAAGTAAATTAAATTTTTTCTTTTGAATCTTAAATATAAATAAATGATAAAATCTGATTATTTAAGAAGAAAACCCATGAAACATCCGTATATACCTACATACATATACAATCATGAACAAACTTACATTCATATGTTTCATTCCAGAAAATGCTATTTTAGTCTTTAATGTATACAAGTGTTTATAACGTTAGCCTTATTTAATTTTCATCTTAAATTTCACCCTTATCAAATCAAATCCTTTGATTGTCCACATCTAATGCTATATTAACAAAAATATTATATGTAAATAAAAAAATATAATATAACACTCTTCAATGATCGCGTCCACACTAAAGAGTAAAAAGCTTAGATAATAAGTTGTAATAAATATTTAAATATAAAAACTTAAATAAAACTATATATTAAATATCAAATAAGATAAAAATGTAATTAATCCCATTAAACTTAGTAATGCGCAAAAAAAAATTAACTTTTAAAGAAGTGTAATTTACCCCTTAAAATTTATTTGCAAATAAAACCTTCTATTCTTACACTATTTAAATTAAATTTCGTTAGAATTATTACCCACGCCATCCAATTTTACTCACCCTCAAATAAAGAAAAAGAACTCGTCTTCTTCTCGTCTCTGCCTCCAAAAAGCTGTTTCATGTCCATAGTCTTTGAATTCCCGGTTTTCACACTGCGTTTCTTTTCTTTTATTACTCATAACTATATTCTCTTTGCTTTACTACCTTTCTAAATGCGAAAAAAAGAAAAAAATTCACTCACCTTTCTTAAAGCCTGGAGTAATGCTTTTCTCTTCCCTGTTTTGAAAATCTTCATGGACACCACTCACAACCTAAGCTCCAACACCAAGTAGCAGTGAAAGAAGAAGAAAGTCAATGCTAATGATGGCAACTTAGAAGAATTCGAGTTTTGGGTTCCGAAACTGTGTTTCCTATGACTCAATGTTGACTCTGTTGATGAAAACTCTTTCACGATGGCTTCAAACGTATTAAAATAACGGACCACATTAGGTATTGCAGGCGCAATATCTTGGATGCAAAAAGACCTGTATCCGCATCTTCTTTGTTAGAAAACAAGGAAGAAGTTTCAGAATATCAAAACCAGAAACAGAGTAGAGTGTTCACTCTAACCATCACACATTCTGAACACATGATCCAGCTTCAAAACCAACCAATTTGGCTACGTTGGAATTATTTCTATTATAGATTTCCTAATTCATAAATTTGTTCTACTAATATGTAAACTAATAATGATGATTAATTTTTATGACATTATATAATAAATCCAATAGTACTATAGCCTAATATTTCTGGTATTAGATTAAGTCACTTTGATAGGTGATATCCAGACCCTTTAGTCACAGCTATATATTAAATAGGTCTTATATTCTATAACTCTAAGTCAGACACTTCTCCCATCAAAAAATAATTACAGAAAATTTTTTCATTAAAGGACTGATATCATCAGGAACTAAGATTCTGTCAAAGCCAAATAATCAGGAATTTTGAACAGGATGATCAAGTAATCTTAAACTAATTTAATTTTTTATATTCTATTATATTTAATTACATGATCAATTAATTCAAGGTTTTCTATAAACTTTTCAACAATTAGTATCAAAATCGGTAGATCATGTGATTGTAACCGATGAAATGCAGTTTATGAATAATACAAATTGGATAATTTTAAATTTCAATATTGTTATGAATCACAAATTATATCATAGTTTCATTCAATTTTAATTCATGATTTTATAAAATTAATTTATGTTATTTATAAGAATGCAATTATACAGTTTTTTGGTGTTTCTGTTTGTATGATTAAATTAAATATAAATATATATATATATATATATATATATATTAGTTTTCTGGGCATGTATATATATGTTTTAGTTTTCAGTACTGTGCTATTATTTCTGAGCAAGTTCAAATTCAAATGCTTTTTGAACTAAATTCATTTCTTCTCTTTATACAAATTTCACTCAATAAGGATAATTGGGATTGATTATAGTAGAACTCTGAGTTTATATATATTAAAATGGAATGAATGCAAATTTTAAGAAATTTGTGGGTATTTGATTGACATTCCTAACAGCATCATATTTGAGTAAAATAGTTTTTGAAAATCAACGCATCTAGAATCAGCAATGGATTTGTGCTTTGGATTTTCCTTGATGACGGAAAAAAAAAAGTTTCAATTTTTCCTGAAGAAAATCATGGGCTGTAGTTGCAATTTTCCCAGAGAAAACCACAGGCTGAGTTTCAATTTTTGGGCTGTAGCTGCAATTTTCCCGGGAAAAGGCAGGCTGAGTTTCAATTTTCGGAGAAAAAATCACGAGAAATAAAACAAATGAAAAACGTTCCCATGAAGGGTAAACAAATAAAAAGCGTTCCTATGAAGCGTCAACCCTTAATCTCATGTCCAATAGTATTAGGCTGCATCATTGAACTAAGCACTTCCTTATGTTTATATTTTGATTTGGAAAGATGATATAAGTTTTCAATTATTTGGGTCTGATTAAATTATCTCTATAATATTTTGCCCAATTTCATTCTAAGCTAATTACACCATTGTACCATTGTGTTCCACTCTCCCAGCACATTTTTTGAGAATTTTTCAGATTTTTTAAAAATAAAAATATTTTATTTATTTATTGTCAAATTTATTTGAATGACTATATAATATTATTTGGACCTAAAATTCTTTTTATGTGTTTGGCACAATTTGGGATACTTCCTATAAATTTTTCAAATTTTTTTGAAAACGAAATAATTTTTATTAAATTATTGTCCTATTTTTGGATGGTAAAATAAAAGTACTTTGCCCTGAAAATTTTCTTGTGCATTTGCTACATCATGGGTGATTTTCTGTAATTTTTTTGAAATTTTCTAGTAATAAAATTATTTTATTAAATTATTGCCCAATTTATTTACATTATTATATGCTGTTAAATAGGCTTACAAATTTTATTGGATATTTTTCACAAATTTAGTCACTGATTATAAATTTTATGGAATTATTTATTGTCATTTAGATGGTGATTGAATTTTTTAGAATAATATCTATTGTAAATGTGAAAATTATTTGAACTTGCATTATGTTATTAAATTTTGTGTAACTATGTATTCACTTTTCGCTGGACCAGTTACACAAAAGATTAAGTTATAATTATTTTGTATGGTTTAAGAAGAGTGTTGTATTAATAATATTACATACCCTTCAATATGATATTATTAATGTCGTTTGTTAATAGTAATGTGAGTACAAGATTGAATGTTATATTTTTAGGGTTTTAAATTCCTTTCGAAATTAGATTCTAAGAATATAACATTTAATTCTTATATTATATTATAAGGTCTTAAATATCCTTGGACATTGGATCTTATAATATAATGCTGTGAAAAATTACATAGTGGTATTTTTTAGAAAATATAAGCATGATCAAAGAATTTACATGAATTAATGTTTTTCCTCAATTGTTTTTCTATGCAATTAAGATTATAAAGACGTTAGATGGGACTAGTGATAAAGATTAAACAAAGTTAAAGAATTCACATCTGACAATCACCAATATGCTCTTAGTGTTCGGAAGAGAATAAGCTGACAACGATTCTATCATTGGACAGGACTTTTCATAAAAGTTGGAACTTGCATAAGAGGCTTGTAATTAATTTGGCTAAAGAGTATTAGTGAATTTGGGTTAACTTTTACCCTGATAATAACTCCTTATGAGAGTTGTTTTGAATTAACAATCAATATAACAGTTTCATTATATGAATCAAGTACCATACATAGAAATAAATCTCAGAGTTTTATTCAGGATGAACAAATGTTTTATGTGTAAGAAGTTTCTTTTGTAAGGATTTACAAATCCTACAGAGCACAAAGGCATATGAAGTGCATAACATAAACCACGAAGCGATGTGATTGGGTTTCTGGTAGTGACATATTCATTTATCTTAGCCTAGGAAAGTCCCCGGGCCAGCAACCGCAGAGATGCAACCTAGAAAACAAAAAGAAATCAAGTGATGATTGATTGTTGATTAGACTAGGAATATAAGAATAAGATGTACAATAAGGCAAATAGGTGTAATAACCTTAGAGACTATCCTTAGGTCATTAGTTACGTTGAACTAGCATGGACACAACTGGCATATTAGATGAAAAATGTCATAGATGATTATCTGGGACTTAGTTGGATGAGACTTCTCTAAGAAAACTCTAGATTTTGGGATGCCAAAAGACAATTAAAGCCTCATTTCAGATTTCGAGTGAAACCCACAAAAGTGTTGCAACCAAGGCAGTGAGTGTTGTAGTAGGTTTTATAAAACTAAAAGGAATTTTAGTCAATTAGCTATGTATCCTTAACAATGTAAACCTAGAAAATGTGTTGTGCTCAAGACAACTAGGCAATATGAATAGGAATCATACTATGATAGATGTCATGAAATACATGATTAAAGTGCTCGATTCTGTCATACTTTTTATAGGTAATGTGCTTAAACTAGCTACGATGCATAAATTATTGCTCCTAAATTGAACTCCTTGTCGAGCCATATAGGAAACTCTATGCAAGCTACTATTTTGTTTAAGGCTTGGCCTAAGGCATTTTTTGCATTTGAGGTTGCAAGGTCGATGTAAAGCTGCATAATCTATTTACAAAGAAATCTTGATCAAAAGACTGTTGGCATTACAATTATATAACCATTTCACTAGAATTGAATCAGATTATGCGAATTTCAATGATTGACTAGATAATGGGAACAAAGAATCACATTATGTCTTTATAAAAAGAAATAAATTGTGATTCCATTGGCACATTTGATTAGTTGCAATGTGTAGAGTTAATTAACCTAACTAATAGTGGAAGTGGGAGTTCATAGCCATAATTATGTAATAGTGGGTGCTAGACCTATGAAATGGATAGATCGTTTTGATCCAATCCATATCTACATGGAGTCTATGTCCACTGATCCGTGGACTTGACTCATGAACCAAGGTCCAGTGAGAGTCGAGTCTAAAAAGTGTTAAAAGTCCTTGTGAAAAATCCTAGAGGGCTTACAAGCTAACAATTTCACATGGTTAGTGTGCTTATAAAAGTACTCGAGCAAAATGGCATTTTGGACAGAAAGAATTGTACATTAAAGGATATGGTTAAGTGTAAGTTAATGAACTTAGCTCTGCCTAACTTTCTATGGGGTGATGCTCTTAAAACCACTACATATGTCTAGAATCAAGCCCCTAGTAAGTTTGTGCCTAAGATTCCATATGAGTTGTTGTTTGGTAAGAAGTCTAGCCTATGACATTTCTGTGTTGTAAAGCTGAAGTGAGGCTATATAATCTATTTAGCAAACAAGCTTGATCTAGTAACTATTGTCGATTACTTCATTAAATATTGTAACTGCTACCTGAGGTGGTAGATTTTATTGTTTAATCCACAACACCAGAGTTATTGATTCAATTTGTGCTATCTTATTTCTGGATTGATTGGACAATGAGAGCAAATGATCAAGTAATGTCACTACTGGAGAGAAACAAATTATTGTTTCACTAGCACCCTCATTGGTTAATGCACATGAAATTGATTTGGAAGTTGATTGAGTTCAACCAATGATGGAAGTTGAGGAATCAGGAGCTCCAATATTGTCAAAAATCATATAATTAAATTAGTCAAATTCTAAGAGAAGAATGGCGAACACCTTGGGTGTGTAAACTTATGAAATCCATATATATAGTTTAAGGCAAGATAGTAATATCTCAAGTTTAGTGAAATAGTAATATCTCCTAGGTCTAAGGAGAATGAGGTAGACCAGTGCGTATATCTGAGATTGATTACATACAGTTTAGTAATATCAGTTTTGCATATAGATATCATTCTCCTTGCAAGCGATGATATGAACTTGTTAACTGAAACAATACAAAAGGTTTTTACAATACTTTAATGTGATGGATCTAAGAAATGCATATATTATGTTTGTGGCGTTAAATCTCATTGTGATGAATCATAGAATGTTCTAGATTTGTTTTAGAAATTGTATCCTAAAAGGATTTAACTTGTCCAATTGCTCTCAAAGTTTACCACTTATTTAAAGGATGAGTTTACAAAGTCCCAATGTCCTCAAGATGATGAAGAAAGTGATAGTTGCAAAATGTCTCATATACGTTAGTTGTAGGTGGTCGAATGTGCACTCAAGTGTGTACATATCTTGATATAGCATATGCTATTGGTGTACCAGGGAAATACCTAAGCAACCCTGGTCAATGATATTGGATTATTACAAAAAGGGTAATGTGGTACCTGTAGGGTACAAATAGATTGTGTGCTAACCTTTGGAGATCGGGAGATCTCATAGCTTTAGGCTACTTAGAC
Organism: Saraca asoca; assembly: GCA_026873985.1. Classification (NCBI taxonomy): domain Eukaryota; kingdom Viridiplantae; phylum Streptophyta; class Magnoliopsida; order Fabales; family Fabaceae; genus Saraca; species Saraca asoca. The sequence continues at coordinate 10,264 of JANHAO010013634.1, forward strand.
TCTGAATGTGCTGGTTATCCAAGTAATACTTCTTTATGATGTTATGAGCAGTTGTTGGTGGCAAGTAATGAGCAGTCAATGACAGTAATCTCTATTGTAGAGGTAGATTGTGTCATATGTTGTAAGCTACTTGTAAGGCTATTAGGTTAAGGATTTTTAATTGGAGAAAGCATTTCTAGAATCTTAACCATGTGTTGCAACAATACTACCAAAATGTTCTTATCTCAAAATAATAGTTATACTACTCATACAAAAAGGTTGATATTAAACATCAATTTATTAGAGAGAAGGTATACAAGCATGGTATATATTGCCACCATGGATTGTATGCTTGTAGATCCACTAACCAAAGGCTTAGGTATGAAATTGTTTACGAACAAACATATGTAATGAATTTGACTAAGTCTTTCTGGTATTTAGAGTTAGTGGGAATTTCACGTTAAAACAATAAATTATCATTGTTGATATCTTGAGATATATATGATCAAAATATTCATAATGAAATATTCACAATTTTGCCATATTTGTACACATTATTTGGTTATGGGATGTAATTGGAGACATTTTAGACCATGTCTCATTACTGTGTTGAGACATTTAGACCCCTATCTCAAATGACATCTTGGGTGAATGTTGGGACCATGTGTGGAAATTTGCATGTTATCACATTTACTATTGTGCAAATCTTGTTGAGCATATTTTGTGACTAGTCATCGTAGTGTAAGTGTACAATGCATGTATGACATTATATGCCCTTCGGATATAGTAATATGCATCATTGCAAGCTTATGATTTCAATAGACCTATAGGAGTAATAATACCATGATTACCATGGTTTATGAATTATGTTGTTTAATTAGGAAATTGTTAAAATTATTTTTATTACAGACTTTCTAATTCATAAATTTGTTCTATTAATATTTAAGGTAACAAGGAAGATTAATTTTTATGATATTATGTAATAAGCTCAATGGTACCATAGTCTAATATTTCTGGTATTAGACTGGATCATTTTGATGAGTGGTACTCAGGTCCATTTGATCACAATTATATATTAGATAGCTCTTAAGTCCTATAACTCCATGTTAACACTTTCTCCCATCAGATAGTAGCCAAAGAGAATTTTTCCATTAAATGATTGGAGTCATCAGAAGTTGAGATTCTGTCAAAGTCAAAAAATTAGAGGTACTGAGCAGGATGGCTAGATAATCTTAAACTAATTTAATTTTCTATATTCTATTATATTTAATTACATAATCAATTAATTCAATGTTCTCTATAAATTTTTCAAAAAGTTATTCATTCACACTCAGATGCAAAAGTGATTGTATCAATCATGTATTTTTCATCTTAATTTCTGTTTAGAATTAAGGATGGGAGTTGAAACAACATGATTTGTTTTTTCAAGAGTGATTCTTTTGTTGTATTTGACAAGTGTTTAAACGATACAAGTTTTATTTCCATTCTATACAGAGTTTAAGCGGCAAACTACACCATTTTAGAAGTCATGGAGGATTTTTACCCATGATGTCAAATTCTAAACATAATTAGTGAAAATTATGTTTTGAGCGGCATGCCACATATGAGAAAATATATTTTGTATTCAAAAGTTAATTTCTCATAAATTGGAGTAAAAAAATATTAATTTTTATATCCGTATCACAATTTTAAATATATCACACTTATAATGAATATGGTTCATGGGATAACTACAATAAAAAATCGATCATGTATTATTTTTTCATTAGTGTAAAATTATACCACTAAATAAATGAACTACAATTTACCTTATAAAAAATATGTACATAGCTACTAAGTACAACAATGTGTCGGTCTACCACTTGCCCCCACATGCATTCCTCGTGGCACGGCAACTGATAGATAATTGCATCTTATTACGATCTACCTAAATCCCTATTTGAACTTTTTCTTTCCTTTTGACGGAGGCCGATTGAATCCAAATGTAGCCGGATTTTGCAGTTTGCAGGAAAAAGATTTTATGTAGTTCCCAGAAGAAATGCAGATGTAAATTGCATTTCCGTCTTCATTTTTTGTCTTAGTCACAAAATACATGGCGATACACTTAGGTTTAAAATCATAATCACTAAACAGAATTTTTGTGAGCCCATTAAGAAAGAACTTCAATCAAGGATGCATATGTAAACTGCTAATGATCACAATCTCTGTAACTATGGCACATGCAGAAGCTTAACATTAATTTATTCTCTAACAAAATCTGTAACCCAGAAACTGTCTTGGCATTTTACATGTTGAGAAAGAAACAGAAATTAAATTTGATTTTCTATACAGATTTTTAATCCAATGAACAATTACATCACCTTTAAATGGTTACAAATGAAGAAAAAAGTATCAAATTGCCTGGGAAATTGGAGATGTCTCTGAATTATCTTTCTGTAATTTTTCCTGCTAAATTGCAAAAACAAAAAAAATACTTGGGCTATACTGTAGAGACTCAACGTTCACTTAATCAGCAGCAAAAGAAAACCTGCAGAAGACAGAATTAGTTTATACATATCAAACAGATTCTGAATAAGAAAATTTTTAATTCCATATAGTATGAAAACAGGGGAAACACAGTAATATCCTCGCGCACTGTGAAAATTTTGCAGTCATGCATTAGTACCATCATTTTGCATTTTGATAAATAAAATTACTTCTTAAATTGTAGAATCCAACTTATTCATAATACCAAAATAATAATAATAATAATAATAATAATTAAAAATACAGTGTAGAAATTTCAGCACTACTTCAAGATTAAATTTTAGTTTTCATACACTGAAACAAAGTCTTCGCTTTCTTTGACGACGTGCATCTGTTATACTTCTCAGTTTCTCTACCATTTCTTGCTCCGTAAAAATCCTCCCCGGCGAGGCCCAGAACGCCGTCCGGCGAACCGGAGGAGACCAGAGCGCACTCTGCTCGTAATCAAAGTCAAAATCCGATTTATCATAAAATTTCTCCATAAGCCTATCTGATACAGACTTAGAAACGATTTGAACATGAATTGTTTGTGAATTGGTCTGAGAAGAAGCAATTGGGTTAGCTAGCATTTCAGGGAAGGACATTGACAAAATAGAATAAATGAGCAATGAAAAAGCCAACAAATTGCATGTGATTGTGAAGTAATGAAAAATGGAGATTGGGAATGATGCAGCATTTGAGAAGGAGACAAATATTAAAAAGGGACTAAAGATGAAGAAGGTGGGAACTATGATAAGGACGTGTATGGCTGAATGCAATCATAGATAGGTCGTGGGTAGCATCATATGAGATTCTTATTTGGTGTTTGATTTTCAAATGCTTTGTTTAGATGAAACTGCGTTTGAATTTAGCATTTTAGCTGAAAATGGAGGAAGATATAGTCAATTTTTAGTCTGGCCCTACTTCATGATCATGAGACATAATTGTAAAGGGTTTTTTCATAATTTAGTTGTTGGATGAGCATGAGCACAAAACCATGTGCATATGTGCGGCTAATCATTTTCGGCCACCACTTTGTCTTCGGATATTACCAACCAAATTGTAGCCATTATGTGAAGAATATATATGTGATATTTTTTAGTTTGCTTTTTCAAAGTTTTTTCTTGTGCATATTGTGGGTTGCTTCATCAATTCTGGATTTTGGTGTCTCAGATTTTCATTGTCAATTTTAAAAAATATATATATAAAAAATTATTCCGTGATTTTTCTTTCAGATTTTTTTAGAAATGTGTTATGTTTCACAATTGAAGGATCTGCTTGGGATGGACATGTACTTATTGTTATTACTTGACTTAAATTCTAATTTTTGATATTTTAATTATTTTTTATCAAGTATTATCTTCTTATTCATATTACATTTTTGTGTTAGAATAGTGAAACTCCTTTAAATGTAATGTCGATCGATGGTGAAGAGACTAGTCGAGTAGTAACATGCAAGTATGAAAAAGTCAGCTGCATTCAATAAAAATGGTTTACCGAGTATACTCCGATGTTTAAATTAATATTTGAATTGAGTTTCATTAAGTATGTGAAGGATAATCTAACAAGAGAAATACCTAGTGGTATATATAAGTGCCAAATATGTCAATTAGCATATTTCTAGGTGAATGAGCTATTATCACGTGTTAATAATGCATTGGTGATATTAGCAATAATCTTGCTAAATGTTATTGGTATTACGTTGTTCACACAGAATTGATTATGCTTTTTGGCATGCTTTGATTGAATAGTTGGCTCATGAAATTCTCAACTGATAAGATTATACCCTAAGCCATTCGACCGAGGAGAGTAATTGGTTAGCAGGAGGCAGTTCATGCCAAAATGCTGATCTTTCATTTAGCCCTGGCCGATCGACTATTAGTTGAACAATTGAAAACCACTAGTTACTTTGGCTATGTCAAATAGGATTGTGAGTTCTTGCTTAGCAAATATTTTGGGTTATAAATATTTGTATTAGATAAAGGTTTGAGGAAGGGAAAAGATAATAATGTGAGTGTCTATAAGGGTTATGTGGAAACCCTCACAGAGGTTTGGAAGAAATATATGAATAATAGTTAGAAAGTTGTGAGGTTATGGTTAAAAATCTCACACACATTATCCTATAATCTTAATGATACAGTGAATTTCTTCCTATTCATAATGTTTTCTCCTAGATTTTGGGATTTTTCCACATTAAATTGTTTGTGTTACTATGCTACTTTATTTATTTTAATTGCCTAATGCTAGTTTTTTTTTTAGTGGGAATATTTTTTCCAATAAGTGAGATCATAAAGCACTTTAGTCCCACATGAAAGTGATAACCCAAGATAGTAAAAACCTAGTTCGACGTTGCATGATGATGATGATGCTACAAAACTGGTTCGATTATATGTGTGAATTAAGGATGATGACAATGTTATAAAGGTAGTTAGTTTGATTTTGCATGAATTGAGAATGAAAATTCTTTGTATGTAGCTAGTTTGATTCACATGAAAGTTCTATAAGAATCGATGATGAATGATGATGCAATAAAGAAGTGAAGGTAGAAAGTTTCAACCGAAGTAGGAATAAGAGAGTTGCAATTGATGATGAATGAAATTGAAGAAGACACTAGTGGTAGGGAAGTGCGAGAGTACCTACATTGTGTGCATGTTTGAAGATAAAGATTTGGAAGTCACCATAGTTAGTGGTGAAAAATATTTATAGCGAGTGTGTGTTGAAGATTTGGTTCATGAGAAGTGTTTACAAGGTTTGATATTCCTAGAGATAATAAAGATGCTATTAGATAAAGAGATGATGATAGACTGTGATGAAACTTGTGGCATTTGATTGAGGTAGAACTACTTGATAGGAAGATGATTGATGCATTTTTTAAGAAATTACAATGATGGTGGATTCTCATGGTGTAATACCCGGAAAATTAATAAAATAAAATGAAAAATTGAAAATAATAGTTGAAAATGAAAAAGGATTAAATTGAAAAGTGTT